>PVKZ01007748.1:0-20498 GCA_004027375.1 Macroglossus sobrinus | reverse complement strand
CTTCTTCTTCTTCTTCTTCTTCTTCTTCTTCTTCTTCTTCTTCTTCTTTTTTTTCTTCTTTTTCCTTCAATAGTACAGTTTTGAAAGCCAATGAGTATTTTTACACTGATGGCGTATCTTAATTCAAGCTCACTGTGTTTTCGGTGCTCAGTAGACCCACATGGCCAGCGGCTGCTCTCTGAGCACAAAGCTGGAGGCAGAGGCCAAGTCGGCTTCATATGGTCGAGCAGGTTGTGCATAAAGAAATCAGATTGAAGGGGTCTCCCTTCGCATAATACGCATCACGGTTTTGTCCTTTTGGGCTGGTCTCAAGCCGATGGCCGTTACATGTCACATCCCTGCAAAATCTGCAGCATGAAACTTTTTCGACAAATGTTAGTAAGATGACTGGAGGAAGGAAAACAGACACCCATGCTAGGTGTTTCAAAAGAGAGAGAGAGTATTTAATATAAAGGATTGATTGCAATATCGTTGGGTGGGCTGGGGAAGCAAAGAGGTAAAAAAGGAACTGTGTAAATAGGGTAATTTCAGAGAGCCATGAAGGCTTTGCACAAACTAAAGTGTGGTTTTCGGATGGCAAGCAATGGGAGGCAATATTCAACATGCGTTTGGGAAGGCCTCCTGGCAGATGTGGTGTCTGGGCAGAGAATCAATGGTGAAGGATGAAGGGCAGGAAAAGCAAAGGGAGGAGGAGTGTGGCTGATTTAAAAAGCAGGAAGAAGCCAGCGAGTTTGGGGACACCGTTGGTGGGGGGCAGTAAAATTTGAGGCTGGAGGAATGGCCGGGGGCCAACGTTCAGCCATATTTCGTGATCCCCGATGTAGAGCTGCTCTGTGTTCTCACAGAAGCCACATCAACGGAGGATGATGGAAACTAACATTAAACCCCAAGGGTGCTAGGGGAATGTGAATTAAGGAGCCTTCTGCTGGCAGAAGGTATGGGTCAGTAATACTGGCATCTAGTAAGCTGTGGGCTCGGACAGCAAACATTCCAGTCCCATCCTGATGACTGCAGAAAGCTCCCCACTCCCACCTCCAAATTTCACAAACCTGACCATTGCAGCAGCTTCCTGGGTCATCCAATTTCTACTCTGTCCCCACTTAACAGTGGCAGCACACACATCTGGATGGGGGGGTGGGTTTTTATCAGAAGAAAAACATCTAATTCGAATGCCAGCATTTTAAACCATTTAGCCTTTCTGTAGCCAAGATTGGTCCCCTGTATTTTTGCCATTGTTGTTGTTTTGTTTTTTTTTTTGCAAACTCCAAGTTGCTTCTTCATACTATCATGGGGTTGGGGTGTGATCGCTAAAAGCAAGAAATGACAACAATATGAATATTAATAGTATAATAATGATAGCAGCTAACTGCGGGACAGTGTTTTAAGTAGCTCGCACACATAAGCTGATTAACTCATTTAAGTGTTGTTATTATTAGCTCCGTTTTTACAGATAAGGAGCCAAGGCTCAGAGCAGTTAACTAACTGCCTATCTAAAAAACAAAAATAAAAAACAAAAAACAAAACTCTCTAGAGATATTAGACCAAAAAAAATCATGAGAAAAAAATTAAGCCACAAGAAAGTCGAAATTTAGAGGTCTGGGCGGCCAATCTCTTTTGCCTTGAAATGGTGTCTGTGAAAGAGGAAAGAGACTTGGTCTTACGTTTTCTTATAGTTGCTGTCAGGACTCTGTGTCCTCATTCATATTGCACATAAACATAAATAAGAAATAACAGGGAAGAGTGGTGAGTATTATCATGGGAGGGGGCTATGCACAATTAGGGATCAAGCATCTGAATTAGCTCAAGGTTAGTAGTTCTAAACACAAAAGAGGTTCCAAACCTCAGATGAGGTTTGACGGGTTTATTTGAGCCAAGGCTGAGTACCAGACGGGCAAGCAAAACCTCAACAGACTGAGAAAACCTTCCAAGAAATGGCAGTGTGGCAGTTTATGTCATGCCCATAAAGGAAAAGACGTCAGGGGGCAGTACATGACATCCGCCAAGGGTAGGTGAAAGAGGCAGGAGACGCAGCAGAGTGCAGAAATCTCTGGGGCTGGATCCAGAGTAAAGTGGAGAGAGGTCCACGTTCCCTTCCCACGGTGCATTAACAGCTCACTTTAATAGTTTGCCTGCTATGCAGGTAAAAGGTGAGGACGAGGGCTGTTGGGATGGTCTCTTTCTGGCATCAGGGGCTGTATCTCCAGAGAACTGAAGGAGAGAGCATCCTGACATTGTAGGGGTGTTGTCCCAGGCGCACGAAAGCCATAGGCAGGGCCCCCTCCAGGTAAAGCTTCATCTGCCGTACAGAACTTAGGACGTGACTTCCCGCAGTGGCCTGATTGTTAGGAATAATTTTATGATGACAACAGCCGTGTGCTCACTTTCAGCTACTGAGTTTGTCAGGCCCCCTTTGCATTAACGGTTCTTACCTGCACCCCCAGGGGGAGGAATGGCAATGGCTAGAGATATTTTTGATGTTCACGATGGTGCAGAGCTGGGGCGGGTGGTTATGTGGAGAGAAAGGAGAGCAATTACTGGTATCTGGCAGGTAGAGGCCAGGGATGCTGCTGAACATCTTCTGATGCACAGGACAGACTCTCATAGCAAAGAACTATTTGGCCCCAACCTCACAGGTACCCAGGTTGAGAAACTGTCTTCCAGGGGCCGAGAACTGCCTCTCGGCAGAAGTGAGACCTAAGTACAAGATGGATGGATGTTAAAGATAGGTGGAAAATGAGGAAGGTGAAGGAAGGAGTGTCCAGCAGGACTGTGGTGTTCAAAGGCTGAAGGACAGAGTGAGGGGGAAATAGAGAGAGAGAAGCAATGAGAGAGACAGAGAGGAAGGAGGCTGGGGCTGGGCAGCAAGGGTCAGATGGAGTCTCAGAGTTGGACACAGAGTGAAATGTTAACATTCTCTCTCTCTCTCTCTCTCTCTCTCTCTCTCTCTCTCTCATTCTCTCTCTCTCTCTCTAATTTGTCCACCTCCACATCTCTCTCTGGCTGCCCTGGTCCTTCTTCATCTGTGTGTCTCCCTACTCCTCTTCCCTGCACTTCCCTTTCTCCCCCACAGGGTGATTCTGGGGGACCCGTGGTCTGCAATGGCGTCCTGCAGGGCCTCGTGTCCTGGGGAGACTTCCCTTGTGCCAAGCCAAACAGACCTGGCGTCTACACCAACCTCTGCCGGTTCACCAAGTGGATCTACAACACCATCTGGTCCAACTCATGAGTCACCCTGGGGCCTAGCATTCCGGGGTCCCCTGCCCCCTGTGAGTCCCCAGCCCTGCAGGGACCTGACACTCCTTACACACCCCCACATCGAGGACATTCACCTCCAGCCCCTGGATCTCCAGGAATCAGGCCTCCCTTTTCCCACAGAAGACTAACCCCAGATCTCCATTTGGATCCTGGAGATATTTCCTAGACTGGCCAGAAATAAAGCTCCCAAGGAAAAGTGGCCTCTGTGTTTGGTCTCCTCCCTGCCCCACTTGCCGGACGGCCAGGAAGCCGGGAACAAGTCACTTCCCTGCTCGGCACATCCATGTTCTCTCTGTGAGGTTGTGTCAGAGGCGAGAAACAGGTCCACTCAAGCTGCTTTCCATTTCGTTTTCATTTAAAATTTCACCATCTTCACAAATCTTGGCCGAGAGCCTGGCTATCCTGTGCCAGGAATGGTGCCAGGGGCAGAGAACACTGCAAGGAGCAAAACAAAGAAAAAACAACCCTGCCTCATGGAGCTCGTGTTCCAGTCGAGGAGGCAGACAATAAAGAGATAGACAGATGTGTGACATGCTGTATGACGTATGTGAGCTGTGTGAGTCATATGGGGGGTGAGGAAAGAGAAGAACAGTTGGGGGAGGGGCCTGTTCCACCTGGATGGTGATGGAGGCAGTGGAGGGCACTGCACCAGCCCCCCAAATGACACCCTCGTCCTAATCCCAGAATCTGTGAATACATAACTTTATGTGGCAGAAGGAACTTTGCAGGTGTAGTTAAGGATCTGAAGATAAAGGGAATGTCTGGGTGGGACCATTGTAATCTCATGGGTACTCCTAAGTGGGAGGCAGGGGCTCAGAATGAGAGAGATTCTGGACGATGATAAGCCACTGGTTTTGAAGATGAGGAAAGGGGCATATGTGCCTAAAAATAGCACAGAAATGGAGTCTCCCCTGGAGCTTCCAGAAGGAACCAGCCCTGCCCACCAATGCCTCCATTGCAGCCTCCTGAGACCCATTCTGGAAGTCTGGTCTCCAGAACTGTAAGAGAATAAATATATGTGGTTTCAAGCCTCTCAGTGTGAGACCCTTTGAAACACTAATCCAATAAATTAATACACTTCCAGGGAGGTAACATTGGAGCTGAGACCTACAGGAAGAAAAGTGGGACCCAGCATTATAGACGGAGAGAAGGCTCTGAGGTGGAGACAGGCTTATCATAGAAAAAAAAAAAAAGGGACATCTTAAAATCAAAAGGAAATAGAGACCAGCCTGGAAAATTCTCTGAGCAGACAAAACCAGTTTAGTTATGCTGCATATAAATAAATAGAAATGTATTTGTCTACATAGATTTATAAAACTATCACAAATTTATGAAAGTAAAATTGCACATTATCTCGCATTTGGCTTATTTCATTGAATATTATATCTCTGTGGTTCGTCCAGATTTGTGTTCGTAGCTGTAAATGTCTCCTTCTCATTGCTGCTCAGTATACTAGTGTATAAATGCCAGTTTATTTACCCATCCTACTGTGAATGGGCATCTGGATAGTTTCTAGTTCCTTCGGCCATTTTAAAGAATATGTGCTCATGTAACACTTACTAAAATTATGACAAGTGTGGGAGAAGCAGCGAGCGTGAGTCCCTACTGATTCCATCCCCATGCTGCTTCTTGCCCATGCCACAGCCCAGATGCATCATGGGTCAGGTTTAGACTCAAAGACGAGCAGGTCTGGAGGGAGGCGTGTGGGCCAGTGGGCTGAGGCTGATGTACTGGGCAAAACTGAGGAGCAGTCATCATTCTCTCCACTGCATTACCCCGTCATCCCAACTTTTGCTCAGGGTGGCGTATGACCCAAATAAAGATATTCACCCAACATCTGGGCAGCCACATAATCTGGTCCTAAGCAGTAACATGTAAGCTGACACCTAATGGCTGCCTTTCTGTGGGAAGTTTTTATTCTGCTGATAATAGGGAGGGCATATGTTTGAACCGTCCCCTCCTTCTCATCTGCCGTGTGAGCACCAGGAGGTGGACCAGCCACTTTGCATCCTGAGGCCAAGAGCCACAGATTAGAGGTGGGAGCATGAGAGCAAGCAACAGCCTGTACTCTCACTGAAGCATCTGCTCCAGGCGTGGCCTCCCAACGTCTGGGCTTGAGATAGAGAGAACAATATCTCCAGTGTCTGGGCGTCTGTCTCTGGCTTTCGGTATGCTGACACAGAAGCAATAACAGGAAAGATGAAGCTTCTAGGAACTAAAAGCTGAGCTGAGACACAGTGCAGACTGTCCTGGGTTGGTTTGACTTTCTCTTCCTATGTGTGTCTGTCCCGGTATGAAGGCCAGCTCCAGAACCAGGAGGGGACACACAGATGTCTACAGATAATTTCCTGCAAGGGTGGAGAGGACCGTGCGTTTCCTGCACAGTGATGTAAGTGGTGAGAAGGATAGGCCTGTGGTGGTGCAAGAAATAAGCTTCTTGCTCTATGAGGTATTAAGACATACTGCAAAACAAAATTGATATATTAAAAAAAACATGGAGCCAATGCAAGAACAGACAAATGGATCAGTGACGCAGAAGAAGGAGCTCAGAAAGAGGCCTGTGAGGACTTGATGTAACATTATAATGTTATACATATACATATTACGATAAAACAGCAAGGGGAAATACGATATGCTTCATATATAGTGTGGGGAAAGTGGCCCACTGTGTGGAGAAAAATAAATCCAGATTCCTGTCTCATGGCACAAGTGAAGGTAGACCCCAGATGTATGGAAGGCCAATATGTGAAAGATACACTATAAAGGTAATAGAAGAAAATAAAGGGAAATATCTTTGACTCTCTGAGACAGGGGATGACTTCTTAAGACTTCAAAAGGCGTAGATTATAGGACAAAACATTGATTATTTTGGTTATGTCAAAATTAAACGTTTGGGTGTAAAGGAAGGTAAAATGGACGACGCGTAGGCATTTGTTGAGATGAGAGACGTTATTTGTAATATCCAAAATGCACAAGGGACTAAAACACGTCAGATACAAGAAGCACCTGTGAATTAATAAGAAAAAACACGGACACCCTCACAGGAAATTGGGTAGAGGATACGAACAGGCAATTTGCAGAAGCAGAACTCAAAAGCTAACAAGCACATTGAGAGGATATTCAAATCCATTAGCTGTCAGAGAAGTGTAAATTGAATCGACAAGGAGCCATCACTTTGCACCAGTCAAGCTGAAGAGACTTGGAGGTTTGGACAGTGTCCAGTGTGGTCAGGGACATACAGACATTAGGATGCTTAGTTGCTGCTCAGGTGAGTGTAGTACCTCCAGTTATGGAGATCAGACACTAACTCATCCAATTAAATATTCACACGCCCTCTGACTCAGCCACTTCTCTTCTGGCTATACATGCCAAAGAAATTCTTACACACCCACGAGGGGGCACGTGCAAGGATGAGCCTTGCAGTGTTCTCTGTGGTGGCCGGGAGCTGGCAGCCACTGAGTTTCTATCCCTGGGGGGATCATTGGGAAAATGTGTGGGTGCCACCATGGGGATGCACGCACACAGCCACATGGACAAGTCCAAAAAGCACGGTGCTGTCGAAAAGTGACACAAAATAGCAGATGCCTGATCCAACGCCAGTTGCATTAATTAAAATAACAGGCCCATGAGGTCCACTCTGCACATTTTGGGAGACTGAGAGAGGGTGAGAAGGAAAGAGGGCCAAGAAGGGGGAGAGGGAGGGAGAAGGTAAAGGGTAAGGAAAAGAAGACTTCTGTACAAACCCATGGGGATAATGATGCCCGTGATATTCAACCTCTGCACCCCAGGTTGGAAGGGGGTGAAAAATAAGCTTGTAAAATTATCAAGCCACGCCTTGCAAGGAGCGTGTTCTTGAGGGGTTAGGGAAGTTTTGTGTGTGTCCTGTGCTGCTGTTCCCCATGGCCACCCTCCATACTATTTTGAATCCCTGACTTGTTAAACTGACACTTCATCTAATCCAGCTGTGATTGATTCTTGTTTGTTTTCATATTCTCCCTCCCCCATGCCCCGACATGCACAGAGTTAGCTCCAGATCTCAAAGAGGCCATGACTAGGTGTCACTGGGCGTGTCTCGGAAGGCTGGTGCATCCTCCACCCCGTGTCCTCGCTCCTCAGGTGGGTGATCCTGGCCAGAAAGCCAGGTCAGGGAGTGGCCCAGATTTCGTTAGTGGGGGCATTTTCTCCGTGCATCCCACACTCCAGATAAGTATCTAATTGTCAGCTACAGAGAGGCCAGCTGTGGGTTACCTCTTATTAGTAAGAAGAATAACAATGATGACAACAGCTACCACTTACTGAGGGCCAGCCACTTCACTGGTTCATCTCTCCGGATGCTGACAGCAGTCTCAGGAAGGAGGCTCTCAATCCGTCGGGAGGCTGAGGGACAGCAGGCCAGGGCACTTACATTTGGCTGTTTCTGCGGCCGGCACATGGCAGAGCCGGGATATGAAGCAAGAGAGTAGGAGGCCTGAGCCTGGGGCTGAAACCATGGGCTGGAGCCAACGCAAGCAAGCAGGAGGGTCCAGGGATCCAGGCGAGGGAGATGGAAAGGTGTGTGTGGGGGGTGGGAACTGGAAACGATTTAGAGAGACTCAGAGAGAGGGCACCAGGGTGGGTGTGGGAAAGAGCACCAAGAATTCTTGTGGTGAGGGTTCGAAGGGAGCATTCCCGGATGGGGTGGGTTCCATTGCGGACCCTTGATCTCACTCTCCCTCCACTTCCAGAGCCCCCACCCCCTTCCCCCAAGCCCTGGCCTGCGACCCCCGCCCCCCATGGACAGTGTCTGTCCCCTGCAGCAGACTGGCTGGGTTGCAGTCTGCCTCTGCCTGCGGGCCTGTGTCCACGGGGCTGCCTTACAAGCTGGTGGTGAGTCCATGAGACAACGCGCATAAAGGCAGAGGCGCGGGGCCTGGCACCGGGGAGCGCGTCCCCCTTTCTGAGATCAAGGACATTGGAAGACAGCCGTCCGTCCGTCCCCATCAGAATCCCACGGACTCGCTGCACGTGACCCAGATGCGCACAGTCCGGTCTGGGACTCGCCCCGGGGGAGAGCGAAGCTCCGACGCCGGATGTTGGGATCTGCCGTCTGCTCCACGGCGCCACCTTGAGGCCCGCGGCAGAACTGACCTGACCGGCTCCCAGGCTCACTTCCAACAAGTGGCTTGACGTCTCCGAGGTCCTGGATGGGGCGGACTTCTTACCCGTGACCTTGAGATGACGCTCCCGCCTCGTGCACAGTGCCTGCTCCGGACCTGGAGCTGAAGGAGGTGTCGCTGCTTCCCAGGTGGAGCCTGGACATAACTTAGGGGGCTCAGTACTGAGTCCATACTATTACATGTTAAACGGTGCCCTCTTAAAAGGTACGTTGAGGTCCTGATCCCCAGGCCCTCCGAATGTGACCTTATTTAGAAACGGGATCCTCGCAGACGGAGTTAGTTACGACAAGGTCGCCCTGGAGTAGGGTGACCCCGAATCCAATAGGACCTGCGTCTTTATGAGACCAGAGAAGACACGTGAAGACAGACGCACGCGGGCGAAGGCCATACGAAGACGGGGGGAAGGGCGGGGGGACAGAGATTGGAGTGATGCTGGTGCAAACTGGGGACACCCAGGACTCGCGGCAGCCACCAGAAGCCGGAAGAGACAAGGAGGGCATCTCAGGGAAAGTGCAGCCCGGCCGGCACCTTGATTTTGGACTTCCGGCCCCCAGATCAGTAAGAGAATACGTTTCAGCTCTTTGAAGCCACCCAGCTTGTACTTCTGAGAAGCTAGTACCTAGGAGAAGGCTCGCAGTCTGCGAGTTAGGTCCGCGCAGCGTGCTACCTCCAGACGCCCTCTCTCTCCACTAGAGTGAGAAATCAAACCTAGGTCGACCTTGCAACAGAAGGTATGCAAATGTCACCCAGCACATGCAAAGATGCTCAGTGCCATTAGTCATGAGAGAAACAACATAAAACTTGGTCGGACACTCCTACGCACCCACCGATTGACTAAAGGAGTTCGTTAGGTTTTTTTTCTTTTTAATTTTTATGAGTTTATTTGAGCCAAGCCGATGATATATGCTGGGGAGTGAGGTCTCCAATGGTCCCCTCAGAAAGCTTTTCCATTCCCCAAGCTGCAAAAGGCTAGCAGAGATGCAGGACACCCAGAGAGAAAGCACGTTGACCATGGGAGCCTAGTGTGGTATAATTGCCCTGGGAAAAGGCTGGCAGTTTCCTAAGATGCAGACCAGGATCTGTTCTCTATCAGGCAACAGCCCCCGCCCCCTGAGAGCAGTGCCACCAGGATCCTCCCAGAGACCTGACAGAAAGGTTCGCAGCAGCTTTGCTTGTAGGGTGGAGAAAGAATAAACAAACTGTTTTTTTTAAATAATGGGGTGTTCCTCAGCAATTAAAAGGGACAAATTGCCACTACGTGAGGGGACATCAAGGGGAAAGTGGCCTCACTCAGGGTACTAACTTATGTCTTCGTTTATGTGACCTTCCAGAACAAGCAAAAGTGTCTGCGGTGGCAAGAAGCCTGGGCTGGGGGAGGGGCTGGCTGGGGGCTGGCACCAGGGAACCAGGTGCCACAGCCGACCAGGGTGCGGGTTACGCGGGTGTGCAGTTGCCAGAGCATACTGAAAACCGCAGCTTTAGCTTTGTGTATTTCATTGTATGTGAACTTCGCCTCTTAAAACAAAACGTGAGATGTGAATGACGGTAAATGACATAGATGTCTGAGAGCTCAGGATGAAGTGTGCCGACATCTGTGGCTTCCTAGGAAATTCGTCAGAAATAAGACGGATGGGTGGAAGGTCAGCAGACACAAAATAAAGCAAGAACAGTCAAGTGCTAACAGTGGAGCCTAGAAAGCAGGCCTGTGGGTCTTGGCCTCCCATTCCTCTTAACTTGGCTGCTTGAGAATGTTCATAATGAAAGTGTTAGCGGGGAGGGGATCAGACACGTACGTGTCTGGTTGAGTTGCAATGGCTAAGTCCTTCTCCGTCTTGTAGCTGTCCTCTCGTTTGACAAATACTTATTGAGCACCTACTGTGAGCCAGGCGCCACGCCAGGTTCTCAAACTCTGGCACTGAGCAAGGCAGAGAAAGTCTGTTTCCATGAAGCCATTTTTTTAGAGAGAAGAAAGACAATCCACAGGTGTGAGTCGGGGGAGGGGGAGCCATTAGATGCTGCAAAGGTGAACTGATGAGGGTGAAGGGATAAAGAGAGCTTGCTAGTGGCTTCCTTTCCCGCTAGCTGGGCAGGAGAGGGCTCTCTGGGGTGGTCAGACCACAGACCAGAGGCAGCAAGGGAGAGATTCATTGAGGGAATGTAGGGAGAAGCATCCGGGATTTGCGGGGTGGGAGAGGGCAGACACGCTGGACCTCTGCAAATGCCTCTCCGCCTCCCGCCTCCCGTTTGTTTTCGCTCTGCCCTGCCCTCCGTTTCTTCTCCATGCGGCAAACCGGGGAGGGAGAGAACTGTTTGTGGGAAGGAGCCCCTTTTGCTCTGCAGATTGCAGCAGTGTAGTTAGGCTGAGAAGGGCTTGCCCAGGGGTTTGGCGGTGAGGATGGGAAAAGGTGGTTCGTTGCACTCAGTGGTGAGGAGAACGGCCAGCTCCTGGGACTCCCTTGCTACCCTCATCAAATGCCCTCTGGATCTCTCATTGGGGGATTTAAACCTGGCAGCAGTAGACTACCAATGAAGGGAAGATGGGGGGAGGGCCAGAGGGACAGGGTGGTTGGTGGCCCAGACTGAGTCCTAGGCCATGTCCACTTTTTTTGCCCCAAGCCCAGGCAGGGAAAGGGGTGTTAGGGGGTGCCTTTTGGACCGTGTCTTTTGCCCAGAGCTTTCCTGTGACTCAGGCTGGGGCTTCTTATTCTCAGAAATGCTTTCATGAGATCTGATTCCACTAGTAAATTTAGCAGATGGGGCGGCTTGTGGTCAGCTCCATGTTGGCGGGAGGTGGGTCTCTGTCCAGGCTGGGCTTGGCCCCTGACCATGGTGCTGAAGGTGGGTCTTTCCTCACACGCACCCTCACACACAGGCCCACGGCACTTACTCACAGCACACACAGAGACACATGTGGACACACACACATTATCACACTCCTGCAGGCCTCACACTTGTATTCATGCTCACACTCACCCACAGTCTTGGAGCCAGATGGGAGAGGTGTGCAGACCCGATGGGGTAAGGAGCAGGGGTCATCAGGGGATTTGCTGGAGGGGACTGGAGACCGGGAGCCTGCATGTCACCTAAGGCAAGAAGGAAAAGAGGAGGGACATCATCGGGTGGCCAAGAGGTGGCATCTGGATCCTGTGGCCATCTTCAATTGTGCCATTTTCAACGGATGGTCAAAGAGAGCCAGAAAGGGTAAGATACAGACATAAGGTCTCAGAGTGAAGCCTCCAGAAATGGTTGTGGGGAAAGTCAGGGGCCAACAAAGGAAACCCAAAGGCCAGGACCACCACCCTTCCTTCAAGACGGACAGCCCTCGTGGGCAGCTCAGACCGAGTCTTAACTCCTGTGAACCCCAGCCAGTGGGGAGGTGGGGAAGGAGACAATTTCCATGGGAGCAACTTTGAGCCTGTGTCTGGACCCCATCGGGTGAGAATGGAATGAAGGCCTGGCTCCATTTTCAAAACCCATCTTTATTTCTCGTTAAAAACAAACCGATGTTGACATCTGTGTGTTTATGTTTGTGTATAGAAAGAGGCGACACAGATGTACAGCTAGGCATACAGCCTTCAAAAGGCGAAGCCCTGGGTCCCGACCTTAACTTTACAATGTATTAGATGTCTGAGACATGGCAAGAATAATAGTACAGCCTTGTGGGGTTGTTTCAAGGACAATGCAACATAATATCCAACAAAGCTTTTTTTATTCAGACTTGAGTTTGAGGGGAAAAAAATTGTCGAGAAAGCACTCGTCTGAGCAGGAGGCAAAGAAGAGTGAGATTGTTCAATTTCACAATTAGATATTTGCACAGAGTTTTTATGGCTTTTTAAAACAATGCATCTTAAGAAATGAGCCAGGGAAAGCTCCAGGTCTGTGTCACTTACCTGCACTGATAACATGACAAGAGTCACCACTAGTTGTCACACTTAGTCATTGATTTATAATTTATGCGACTGACTAAATGATGCTTCACAAACTTTTTGACCAACTCAAGTATCAGGGGATCTTTTCAACATTTTATTTTTAATTGTGATTAAAATAAACAAAAAAATGTATAACATAGAATCTGTCACCTTACCCATTTTCAAGCATGCAGATCAGTGGTGTTGAGTGCATTCACATGTTTTGCAACATCTCCGGAATTTTTTTCATCTTGCAAAACTAAAACTCTGTGTTCATGAAACATTAACCTTCTTTCTCCCTTCCCTAGCCCCAGGCAATGACCATTCTGCTTTCTGTCCCTACGAGCTTGACTATTTTAGATACTGCATGTAAGCAAAATCATACAGTATGTGTCCTTTTGTGACCGCCTCGTTTCACTTTGCATAGTGTCCTTGAGTTTCATCCACGTTGTATCATGCTTCACAATCTCCTTCTTTTTTAAAACTGAATAATATTTCACTGTATAGACAGACCCCATTTTGTTTATCCATGCACCCACTTATGGACACTTGGATTGTTTTGGCCTTTCTCCTGTTGTGAATAGCACTACTGTGAACATAGGTGTGCAAATATCTCTTTTGAGATCCTGCTTCAGCTCCTTTGAATACATATCTGTAAGTGGGATCAGGGAGTCTTTAATTATATGAAAGGAAAAGAAACTATCATGCTTCATTAGTACCAAGTGTGGGTTTTTTTTCTCTCTGTTAATGACCCTGGAGTCAATCCGCTCTGCCCTCAATTTTCTCATCTGTAAATAGAGTTATTACAGAACCTATAACCTTCAGGCTTTTGTAAATGATAGCAAGTATATACACAAAGTATGTTTTAATGCTTACCGAGGGAATAAACAACTGATACATATGACAACTTGGATGGATTACCAGGGCATTATTCTGAATGGGGGAAAAACAACAACCCCAATCTCAAAGAGTTACCTGCTTATGACCTCATTTTTTTAACATTCTCAAGCTATCAGAATTATAAGGACACAGAATAAACCTGTGGTTGTCAGGGCTTACAGTTGGGGGAAGGGTGTGATTGTTATGGAATAAACAGAGAATTTCTTCGTGGTGATTAAATAGTTCTGTGTTCTAACCATAGTGATAGGAGAAAAAGAGAGAGAGATAAATGATGAAATTAAAATAGGATCATTAACCTGGCTTAATTGCATTGTGACAATGTCAGTTTTCTAGTTTTGACAATGAGATGCGGCTGTGAAACATGCATCACTGTGGAAAACTGGGTGAGGGCTGCGTGAGAACTCTCAGACTGTTTTGCAACTTCTTGTACATCTTGAACTATTTCAAAATGAAATGTCAAACTTAAAAAAAAATGTGTCTGGCACATCTGTAGGATTCAATATATATCACTGTCCTTGATCTCCCTATGACATTTTTCACTTGATCTTATTTGCTCTGTTTTCAATGTTCTTTTTTGGCCAGTTCTAATTACCACGAAATGAACAACTAGTTCCCTCGGGCGGCAGGGGAGGGCGGGAGGGGGAAGGTGCCTCCCACTGAGTTCTCCCAGGCTCAGAGACTTCCCAGCAGAAAGCTTTACAATCATCAACATAATTATGAATCATGTGCAATTTTCACACCAGCCATTGTTTTATAATGTGTAATTATCCAAACAGTATTTCACAAACCTGGGAGCCAACTAGGCATTACAGGTCCCTGGTGTTTATAAAAGAACTTAAAAGAACCAAGTGTCCTGAACACTGACTGAGAGACGCATTGCTTTGAGAGGAGCCCAACCCTGTGGCTAAAGGCGAGAGAAAAACAGAAATTCTTCTTTGCATTTGCTCCTTACATGCAATAAAACCCTTGAAGATAACCCAAGAAACGTATTCTAGTTGTTGTGTTTTAATGAAGGCTCGAGGACAAGACAGAAGGGGTCGGACAAGACAGAAGGGGTCCGACAAGACAGAAGGGGTCCGACGTTATCCTTTTTACACCTGTTTAAAAAATAATATGTTTTTGCACTATGTGGAAATAATACCCATTCAAAAAAATCAAGTAGAAATGACACTATGCAGACACTCATGCAACTCCCATTGGGTTCAAACTTGTCTATTTCTTATCATGAGGCCTTGGAAATTACTCTTTTTAGCTTCTCTGTACCTCGTTTTGTTTTTTCACCTGTACCGTGGGGATGATAATAGTTCCAATTTCATGGGATGTCGAGGAGATTAAGCATGTTGACATTTGTGAAGAATGTAGGGGGCCTAGAACAAAATTAGAACTCTACCTGTGGTCTCCAGATAAGTCTCTGTGTAAGCATTCTCCGTGACAATGACGATGATGTGTGACTATTACTGTTGTTTTTTGGGACTCACTTTATACCTCTGATCTCTTTATGGCCGAGTCTTTCTGTGTCTCCATTTTTATCCCTCCACTCTTCTGCCTCCTGGGGCCAGGCAGATAATGTAAATGAAGGAAGCTGAGTGGGTATGAGCGGGGGAGAACCCACAGAAGGCCCCCAGGGTGGTGGCCACTTTCAGCCTCCTGATGATGGATTATGGCCATGCACGTGGCTACTCCAACACAATGCTGGCTCATACGTGTAACAATGTAGCTGGTACGTGTAACAGTGTAGCTCACACGTGCTACATTGGCCTTTTCAAGAGAAGCTCGAAATCTCATCTTTCAATGCCCGCGGCCAATGAAAAAGTAAATGCTCAGAACAGAGAGCCCAGAAAAATAAACCCCTGCCTGTAAGGGCACCAGGAATACACAAGGGAGAAAGTGTAGTCTCTTCAGAAATGGTGTTGGGAAAACTGGATAACCGCAACAAAAGAATGAAATTGGGCCTTTACCTCACACCGTACACAGAAATCAACACAAAGTAGACCAAAGTCTTAAACAGATGACCTTAAATTGTAAAAGTCCTAGAAGAAAACAGAGGGGAATCTTGGTGACATTGATCTTGGCAATGATTTCTTGGGGTTGACTCTAAAAGCACAGGTAACAGAAGCACAAACAGAAGCACAGAAAAGCAGTACACCAAACTGAGACGCTTCTGCACAGCTAAGGAAAAAAGTCAACAGTGGAAAGTAACCTATGGAGTTTGAGAAAATATTTGCAAACCATATAACTGATCAGGGTTTAATATCCAAACTATATAAAGAACTCCTTCAACTCAATAGCAAAGTAATAATAATAATAATAATAATAATAATAATAAATTACTTAAAATTATTATAATTTTTAAATGGGCAAAACATCTGAATAGACATTTCTCAAAAGGAAACATAGAAATGGTGACCACGTATATGAAAAGGTTATCGACATCACTAATCAATAAGGAAATAGAAATCAAAACCACCATGAGATGTCACCTCACACCTGTTAGGATGGCTAATATCAAAAAAATAAAATAAAATCTTCTGGTGAGGATACAGAGAGATTGGAACCCTTGTTCATTGATTCTGATAATAGAAAATGGTGTGGCTGCTACAGAAAACAGTAATGAGGTTTCCCAAAAAAGTTAAAAACAAAACTACCATATGATCTCATAATCCCTCTTCTGAGTATTTATCCCAAAAAACTGACATTGGAGTCTTCGAGAAACATTTCTTTGTTCGCTCACGGTCATGGCGGTATCATTTATAAGAGCATAGATGTGGAAACAGCCCAAGTGTCCATCGATGAGCAAATGGATCGAGAATATTTATGCAATGAAATATCATTTAGCCTTAAACAAAAAAAGAAAAAAGAAGGAAACCCTGACATATATGACAATGTGGATGAACCCGGGGGACATTATGCTAAGTGGAATAAGCCAGCCTCAGAAGGACGGCTGCTGGATGGTTACATGCCTGCAAAGTATCTGAAATAGTGAGTGTCGGGGCTTGGGCGAGAGACAGGTGGAGTCTCTATTCGACAGGCGTAAATTCGGTTACAGGAGAGGCCTGAGTTCAGACGCATCAGGGACGCAGCACAGGGCCTGCGGTGGGCAGCACCACCTAGCACAGCAGAAGGCATGTTAAGAGGGCGGAGTTCACGTCAAGTGTTCCCACCAGGACCGGTTCACAAATGCCCACGCTCCGTGAAGCAGGTGGGATGTGTCTGTAGTCTGCACTTGGCTCGGGAGCTGTCAGTCTCCGGGAACAAGACCCAAGGGAATTGCGAGGAATTTTTCTCCACAGCCAGAGGGGGCAGAAAACATGTCCCTTTCATGGATGTGACACGACAGTGGGAGTGGAACCGTTGTAAAATAGAGCCAGAGCCAGAGGAAGGGCCTTTTGTGTCTTCTTGCTCCTCGAACTTTGGAATATTCGAATGGGGCAAAAATAAGCCTTGGGCTGGGCCAAGCCAATGTTGTCTTACAAACAATGCTGTGTAAATCTGCCAGGAAAGCTGGGGCTGCGGGGGGCCGATGGTTATGGACGCTGTTTAGAATCAGTAACCAGCCACGAAGAGCCACAGGCTAGCACCTCCAGAAGTGGCCTTCTTCCTTCTTCCATTCACATAATTATTTCTCTCTCTTTTTCTGTCACAAAAACCTCTGGTCTTCACCCTGCAATCGGGACACAATTTGGGTCTCTGCCTGAATTTGAGTCCCTGGATGGCAATTCTGTGATCTCAAATAAATGCTTGCTGCCTCTTTTTTTGGCTTTTTGTTTTTTAGTTTAATGAGAAGGAGGGACACTTGGGGACTGGGGTTAGGTCAATTGGGGGAAATTAAAACTCTTTTTTTTGGTCTCTATTTGTAAAATAACTTCCAGGATGCTTAATAATCTCTCTTATCAGTGTCATTTTCTCTCTGCCTCTTTCTGTGCCCATGTCTCCACCAGTCTCTATTCTGTTTCTCCATCTCCCTATCTCCCTGTGTCTCAGGCTATCCATCTGTGTCTCATCTTAGGTCTCTATCTCTCTTGCCTCTATCAACCGTTTTAACTCTTCTTCCTGCCCTTCTCTGTCCCCTCTGTCTCTCTGTGTCTCTGCTTCTCTTCATCCCTCACCCCAGCCTGGGTTCTAATCCATAGAGTCCTAGTCTAGGGTCAACCTCCAAGCCATTCTCACCTGCCACAGTAGAAGCATGTCCACAGTGTGACCACCCCACAGCTCTGTCCTGGACCTATCCTCAAATAACTGGGCCACCTCTGACTGACCTTTGGCAGGACAGGACATAGGAGAAGCCACAGAGCAGGAACCAAGGGACGCCACGTTCATTTCCTTCTCCTTCCTCCCATCATACAGATTTAGTCACATCTGGGCGGTTATGAGGCCCCTCCCCTGGCCTCCATCCATTCTCGTGGTCAGAGCTACTGGCCCCAGGAGTGGGGCAGGGGCAGGGGTCCATGTGTCACCAGGAGGCGAATGCGGGCAGAGAGATGGTGGCAAGCTAGAGAACCAGACAGGTACTAGGACAGAACTAGACAGCAAAGCAGGGGTGGGGAAGGGAGGGAGAGAGAGAGAGAGAGAGAGAGAGAGAGAGAGAGAGAGAGAGAGAGAGAGAGAGGCATAGTCATTCATGCTTCACCAGCCCATCATCAGTCCACATGACCCTCAACCCTCATCAGTGCCATCCACACCTGCTTCTCAGGTGATCTCATCCAGCCTGAGGAGAAAAAGAGTTTCCCCAAGATATGCCTTTTGGGGAATCGATTATTTTAAGCGGATTATTTTCAAGAAATAAAAGACTCAGGGGAAAAAAAAACTTTTAACTGCCTGTAAGAATTTAGATAGAGGTTCCGCTCCAAGAGTTGTCATCCTAGGTTGGGGGCTGGGTAAAAAAAGGTGAAGGAATTAAATGGTACAAATTGTCAGTTATAAAAACAACCCTGGGGATGTAAAAATAGTAGAGTATAGTCAATACTATTGTGATAACTATGTATAGTGTCAAATGAGTGCAGAACTTATTGGGGTGAACACGTTGTCTGTCTAATTACTATGTGGTACACCCGAAACTAAGATAATATTATATGTCATATAATTGGGGGAAAAAGGTTCCCAGCTTCATCCACAGTCACAAGCCCATGGACGAGCTCTTCGGATACCTGTGCAAGGGCACTGTGGTAGGAGCCAGGGAGGGTGACAGTGGCCTTTCCCATCACTGCTAACTCAGCCTTAGACTTGATTCCCCTGGAAGCAGGAACTCCAGTACTCAGAGAAATGGGAGGGCAGGGCGAGGTCCTGTGTGCCACTCGCTCTTCAAAGGTCAGACCTCTGTCCTGATGCCTAAACAAAAGAGGTGTTTGATAAACACTTACTGAGTAGAAGAAAGAAAAAGAGAGAGAGAATGTGAAATGAAAGAGAGAAAATGAGAGACAGAGACCATGAGATGAGAGGGAACGTAGGACATAGAGATAGAGACTGATAGTGAGAGATAGAGATAGAGATAGATGATAGATGATGGATGATGGATAGATAGATAATAGGTAGGTGGATGATACATACATAGATATGGACAGATAGATAGATATACGGATGATAGATAGATAGATAGATAGATAGATAGATAGATAGATAGATAGATAATAGATGGATGATACATACATACATAGATACGGATATATAGATGGATACATAGATGATAGATAGGTAGATAGAAAGATAGATGATAGATAGATAGATAATAGATAGATGATAGCTACATACATGCATAGATACAGACACGTAGATAGATACACAGATGATAGACAGGTGAGGGACCAGGTTTGGGGGGATCGATGAGTGAGAGTAGAGGCAGCGGGGAATCGTGGGGAAGAAGATGGCTGGGTGTGGGTAGAAACTTGTGGGCTCCAGGGGATTGCTGAGCACGGAAGCAGGGGTGCCCCCTGTGTGCGTGGCGGGGCGCGGGGGAATGGCTCCTTGGAGCTGCTCGGATGTCACTCAGGCCAAAAATCAGGCTCCCCCTTGACCGCTTGCTTCCTGTCACTGCCACCCGCACTCAGCAGATCCTGAGGGCTCGCTTCAGAGACTGCAGAGCGGGCCCGCCACCCGGGTCAGTCCCCTACGCACTGCCCGAGGGTTCCCCTTCCTCTCAGCCCCGCAGCCCAACCCCACATCAACGCCAGAGGGCGCAGCGAGCACCCGGCCTGACTCTGTCCAGCAACTGTGGCGCACCGCCCACAGCTCCGGGTTCCCTCAGACCAGAAGCAAAGACCCCCTCTCACACCGTGGTCCCGGGAGGGGCCCGCACAGTGGGTCCCTTTCTCCAAGCGCCCCGCCCCTGGCATCGCCTCCCGCTCCCTCCCCTGGCATACGCGGTGGCCTCGCTGGTCCACAACCCCGGCGTCTGCATTCGCTGTCCCTTCTGCTCTTCCCCACGCTCCACGTGGCTCAGCCTCGCGTGCAGCAGCTGTCTGGTTCCTCCCCCGCCTTCCCCATAGACGCCCCCAAACTCTCCCCCCATCCCTTCCCTAGCTCTGCTCCCTCTCCTCCTCACCCCTCCGCACGATGGCCTCCGGACGCATCCCCTCACCGCTGTGTCCCCTGTGTCCCGTCCAACATTTCTGTCTGTCTCCCCTGAGAGGGGCAGGTTTCTGCCTGGTCGCCGCTGTCATCCCGAGGGGCCCGGATAGTGCCAGGCGGGCAGCAGGCGGGCAAAGCATGCGTGCCTCGTGGAAGCGGATGATGACGCAGGGGTGCGAGAGGCGACTAGTGCCCGGGTGGGGGTGTGGAAAAGGAAAGCGGGCGTGGGGGGTGCGGGGAGTTAAGACAGTTGTTGGGGGGCGGTGCTACAGCTGGGATGTAGCAGGGACAAATGCCTGGTTACGTTGCCAGTCCCAGCCCAGAATCCAAGACCCCACCCCCAGAGGACTTACCACACGAGTACACATGCTGCCACCCACATGTCCAGCACACAGAATGTCACCTGCCACCATCTGGGCGTAGGCCTTGGCACACACATCCTTGGTCGGGATTTCAAGGTCCTCCCATGGAGATCTCCTGCGAGCAAAGCTACAGGCCAGGGAGAAACATAGCTGCAGCCGCCCCAATATGCTCCTCAGCCCTTCCCCACCAGATCCAGGAGTCCAGCTCCAGGCTTCATGGTCTGGCCCTGCTCACACTTAACTGGGTGGCTCTCGCTCCAGCCAGAGGCACAGCAGCTGCTCCTCAGCTGGGGTTCCCAGGTGGGCAGGCTTAGGACCTTCACAGCAGCTGCTATCTCAGCCAGCCTCTCCAGGCA
>PVKZ01007747.1:0-20519 GCA_004027375.1 Macroglossus sobrinus | reverse complement strand
GTGGGCAGACATTGTTCTTCTTTTTGCCTGAATAAATCTTTCAGTTGCTACTTTATTTATGCTGTTATCTAAAGTTTAAGCTGAAACTTTTTCATAGCTGTTTGACAGTTTCCTTGGTGCAGTATTGAGGAAAACATTTAAAAAATCAGTTTTACAAAGCTGCTTTTGTAAGCTAAGTTTTCGTTCCTTTGTTTTTAAGCACCAAGGAGATCCTGACCCAACCAACCTTTCTATCAGTCTTAAACTACTAGTTTTCTATTTATCCAGAAGGCCACAAAAGGAGGCCCTTCCATAGTAGGCTGCTGTGAATACAAACGGTTGACTCTTCGCAGTAGTTATGTTTTATAAAGTCGTTGTGAAAATTGAATAGGATTCCTTGGGAAAATGGGTAGGTTCCCATGAGTCTGGTCACATTTTTGTCAAGTGATCAATACATAACTTTGTTTTGTGTGTTTCAGGACACTTTGTTTATTATACATGCTGCTGATCTGTTAACATTGAACTCACTGTCAACAGCATTAACTCAGGCCTGAACAAAGCTCATCTAACAGGCATTTTCTCTGGAAGGCACATTGCAGCTTTCTTGAGCTTAGGAACAACAGACAGCAGTTCAACACTATGCTCAGGGGGCCTTTTAAAACAGTAAAATACCAAGGTAAAGCACAAAAACATGAAAAACGTGCCACTAAATAGACTTCAAAAGGCTGTATTTACAGGGATAAGAAGGCAGAGCATCACCTTGTTCTACCTCAGCTGGGAACCTGCACTTGCTGTGACTCAAAATTTTCCTTGCTCTGTCATTGGAGGACCATGAAAGTACAAGAAGTCTTGATTTTGGAGTTATAAATAAATTTTGGCCAGTAGGAGAACTTAAAAATACAGAACCTGCAACTAATGAGGGTCAACTGTATTTGTGAAATTAACTGCCCCAAGCTGGGGCTGTCCTGCTACATGTGTGTTTCTCCCTTCTCTGGTTTCCACATCCCCATAGCATCAGGGTGGCCCAGGTTCTGCTGCCATTAGGAACTTACCCAGATCTCTGGCTCAGAAAGGCTAAGGCTTATTTCTTGTTCATATTGTGTGCTCACAGATAGGTGGCAGCAGACTGCTGGTAATAGTTGTGCGGAAATCCACTTGGAGATTGGAGATTGGCCACCATCTCACCCTGACAGCAAGGACAGACTCAAAAAGGTCTTGTACTGTCAGTTAAATCCCTGCACCATGAGTATCTTGTTCAAGTTCTGCTCGCAGCTCATTGGCCAGAATGGGGCCCACATGGTCTGGAAGGGACAGGCCACCAACCTGGGCCCTTGTGTCTAACAACACTGCCCTTGGGGTCTGAGGGGCAGACTTCCCTGCGCAGGTGTCTGAGGGAAGCAGGTTCCTTTCTCTGTGATCTGAGGGAGGCAAGCCTCTGCTCTGGGAATCTGTTTTGGGGAGACAGATGTCCTGGAGTGGGTGGACATGCAAAAGATACCCCCTCCCACACACACTCAGCTGCCTTGGGAAAACTAGGCCTCTGGTGCTATCTCCCACATCTACCCTCTGGGCACAGCCAGCCTCTGCCAGGTTCCACCCAGGCTGCTCTGGCACCAGCCAGGGAATCCAATGCGGCAGGGAAGCAAAGGCCGTTTGTTTTCCCTGTTCACCTCAGCCACCCTGAAACCAGCCCTGGATCATTTTCCAGGGCGTCCGTCCATATATGACCTAATTGGACCAGACATCTTATGACTAAAATCCCAACCATCTGATTCCTGCTGGGCCTCCACCCTCAGCCTCCAGGAGGGGCTAAGGCCACGACAATCCTAAACAGCCCCAGGCTGAGCTGACATCAGTCTCAGGCTACAGAGGAGGGAGCCGAAGCCTTAGTTTTCCTTCCTTTTGCTCACTCCTGGGTGCTGAGAGCCAGGCATCTCAGACACCTGGGTACGAGAGGGATGTTTCTAGAGAGACGTGGTCCCAGCTCCACTGCTCACTAGCTAGTGACCCTGAGCAGTGACTCAACCTCTCTCTACTTTAAGAACATTTCATCACCCCAAAAGGAGACCCTGTCCCCATTAGCAGTCATTCCCCCATCCCTGTCCTCCAGACCCTGGTAACCACTACCTCCTGGTAATCTATCTCTCAGTTTGACTGTTCTGGATGTTTATGTAGATAAAATCGTACAAAATATGACCTTTTGTGTCTGGCTTTTCACTCAGTATGATGGTTTCAATGTTCATCCATGTTGTAGTGTGTGTCACTACTTCTTTTTATGACTGAGTCATAGTCTATTGTGTGGATGGACCACATTTTATTCATCCATTCATCAATTGATGGACATGGGTTTTTGGTGATTGTGACTAGTGCTGCTGTGAACATTGCATGTATAAGGATTTGTTTGAATATCTGTTTTCAATTCTTTTAGGCCTCCTAAATTTTGTATCTCCAACCTAGTTCTGGCCCTGGGGATGAGGCCAAGGGATCTAGCTTCTAGTTCCCCTGACCAGTCCAGGAGATGAAGCCCTCTACACTGGCAGCCAGACAGGGGTGTTTCCTCTTCGCTCTCCCCTTTCCCTCACCCTGAGTCCCCAGGACCTGCCCCATTTCAGGGAGTTCTCAGAAACTGAAGTCTCCAGTGTTCCTCAGGTACTTGCTCCTTCTGGGTGTCTGTGTGATGGGGTTCCAGCCATTGCTGCCATGTGGCCTCACTTCTTGGGCCTCAGTTTCCTTATCTGTGAGTGGGGTTGTCCTGAAGATTAGCTGAGGCCAGGAAAGCACCTAGCCCTTGCCTACACTACCAAGCATTTAATAAAGATGTGATATTTATTCTTATTTTATCCTTTTCATTGATATTAATCATGCTCACCAAGAGCTCATGCTTATTGGGCACCCACATGTCAGGTACCACATGGGATGCTCATGTACATAAATCTCGACCCCACTTCACCAGCAAGGAGGAAGTTTGTGCAGCTTCCCAGGATCTCAGGGAGGAGATGGTCAAGGTTGTTGGGGCATCCAGGTCTGTGATCACCTGGATCACTACCCGGGAACCAGCTCCCCTTCTGGGTGCTGTCACTTCTCTACTCATTGGGAAGGGTCCCAGGGGAGCTTCAAGCCACTGTGTGGCTGAGACTCTTCTTTCCCTGGGCCCCAGAGTCCCCATGTGGCCCAGGAAGAGACATGCTAGAAGACTTTTGGGGACATGTGTCCATTTGGGGTAGGGGTAGAGGGTAAGGCCATCCCCATTCCTAGTGAAATTGATATGCATGAAGATTTATGGGAGATGAGTCCCAGATTTGGGTCTACAAGGGGTATACCCTCTGCCCCACCACTCCTGCCTTCTCCACCTCCATTTCTGTCACACCATTCTCTCACCTCAAGTGGGTTTGACCACACCGCTTATTCAGGGGTGGCCCAAGTGATATGAAATAGTGAAGTTGGGAGTTTATTTGTGCGTTCTGCCAGAAGGGAGTGGGGCCAGGGCCTCTGGAGACCTTTGAGGCTCCAAGCTATTCTCTGCATAGCCCTGTCAGTTACATGAGCCCTAGAAGCTGGCCAACAATCCTTCCTTTTCCTGCCACCAGACACCCCAACTGACAGCAGCACAAGCTGACATGAATTGAGGACATGAATTGTACATAGGCTCCCAGAATGGCTTGCACGAAGTCTCATGAGGACCCTAGGCAGAGCAACCGCTTCCATCTCCATTTTATAGACAAGGAAACTGAGATACAGAGTGGTGGAGATCTTAGCCCCAGACTCACGGCTGGGAGTCTGGGTGCAGCCGGGAGTCTGGGATGCTGTGGCTCTGGGCTGCTCTGAGCTCTGCACACACAGATTTCAAATGCTCACAGCCTGGAAGGAGTTGCAGAGACTTGCATTGTCAGCAGTATGGGGGTTACAGGGCCCAGGTTCGAATCCTGATTCTGATGCTCAGTACTGGCCGGGGGACCCGTGGTGAGTCACTGCCCCTCTCTGGGTCTCGGTTTCCTCATCTGTAAAATGGACGGAGACATTTAGAAAGCTACTGCCTAAGCCCCACCCTCCCCTACTGCCTATCATAGAACCTCATTTCATCTGCACAGCTATATTTCCCATCCTCCCCTGTAGCAAGATGTGGCCATATGACTTTGTTCTGGTCAGTGAGGTATGAATGGAGGGGTCCCAAGACCTCCTAGAAAGGCTTCCAAAAGATGCTGAGCCAGCCTTGGTCTCTGCCCTTCCCTCCAAGTGAGGAGATGAAGGGTGGAGCCCTGGCAGCCATCTTGTGCCATGTGGCAAACTTGAGGAAAAATCTAGGAATGCTGTGAACTGAAAGAGGAATCAACTTATACTGCTACTGTGGCCAATCCTGGACCTATCTCTATAGAGTCCTCGTTCTGCTGCCTGACACCAGCTCTCTATCCTTGATCCCTGGGCTTACACCAGTGTGGAGTCCTTCCCTGAACCCCCTGGCTTGTGGCTCAGCATACTGTGCATCTCGTGGGTGACCCCTTCCCAGTGCCCCCCACCAGTTGATAGCATCCGGTGCATTCGGGATTCAGGCAGGCTGCTCTCCCAGCCTCCCCCCATGGCTGCAGGTGCTGTGGAAGTGACTGTGGCTCTGAGGGTGTCCCCAGGTTCTAGGCGGAATGAATAGGGGGTTCGATGGTGGGTACCCTGCTGGGGCTGAGCCCTGGGGCTGGCCTTGGAGACTTCAGCAGGGCGGACAGGGTCATCTTCAAAATGTGGTGGGGACAGTTCATGCAGGCCACGGCGGGTAGCCCGGGCAGCCCGGAGCAGAGTGTGGGTCAGTGCAGCCACCAGGGCCAGGGCGCCCAAGCCAAGGATGGAGGCGGATGCTGCTCCTGTCTCGATCTCGAAGAGCAGCAGGGTGTAGATAGACAGTGCTGGGGAAGGAAATGTTTCTCATTTATTCAGTCAACAAATGCTTGTTCCCCAAGCCCTGGGAGAGCTCCCCAAACAGGGAACAGGCATTCAAAATGATTAACTTACTAGGCACATGGATTACCCTACAATCCTCTCACATCCCACAAATACATCATCATGACATCAATTTTACTATAAAAGGTTAAATTTAGCAGTGTCTACTCACTAGATACCAGTAGTATCTTCTACTTGCCCTGTTGTGACAACCAAAAATGTCTCCATATAGTGCCAAATGTCTCCTGGGGTGCAGAATCAGTCCCCATTGAGAATGGCTAGTCCTGTCCCTACCCCTTGTAGCTGGTCTAGGACCTCTGACCCACCCCTGTGGCATCAGTGATGGTACAGTGTGTGGTACAGAATTAGCCAATCAGATAATTGCTTCCCCTGACTGTAGTGATTGGTTCAGGGCTATAGCATGATCCAAAGCTCAGCCAATCAGATTCAACCCTGGGACTTCAGTTTGGGATATGGGGATGGAAGAATTTTCTTACTGCAGCCTTGGGGGTGGGGGCGTGGTGACAGAGGTCTTGGAGCTGACAGAGGTCTTCTTGGCTCTATGTGGACTGTTTTTATGTTTTCTCTGGCTCTGCACACTTGCTTTTAAAGATCCACACTGCATCATGTCTGACATTAAAGTGAGGCCAGGGACTTTTTTGCTCTAAACATTCTTGAAAAGGTCTTTATAATTATTCTTTTGGATCTGGTTGGCAATGAATGGAGGATTGGCTGGACATGCTGGGGAATTCTTGCTGAATGAGGTCACCTAACCTCAAAAAAAAAAAAAAACTAAATGGGAGCTGAATAAATTCTTAATTTAATACTTAATGAGGCTGACATGATTACCTTTCTTTTGCCCTTTGTGAGTTTTCTAGTATTTTAGAATGAGGACGTTTTATTCTCCACGTCACCAACATTTTTGTCAGCTAGTGAAAAGGCTGGAGGTTGCAGGTATTATGCCAAAAATGAGGCATTTTTCTCAGGGGACAGTAGGTGAAGAGGTGAAGCAAGAGGCATCTCTGATTACCTTATTTGAGCACCTGGATCCAGCTACATCTGAGGCCAACAGCCCCTGACCTTTCCAGATAGATAGGTCACCCCACCCACTCTCTAAAAAAATCCCAAATCCCTACATCTGGAGCATTTTATTAAGTCAAACAACAAAAGTTATGCAGAGTTCTCTAAATTTTATATACAAATTCCTACAGTGAGCCCTAGGCTCACATCTCATAAATACATATTTTAAATAGACCTTTTAAACTTTTTCTATGAGACTAAGAAAAAAGAAATAGTGATAGTAAATCCCTGTTTTTCATTCAGGTGAATATTTTTTCTTCCAGTAAAACAGTTGTTTATTGGTCTGCCAAGGATCTGATATGACTCAGCATGGGGTTTGAAGACTATCAACACATTTTTCAAGACAACAACAAAATATAAGATGTCAGGAATCTCTCTAAAGAAACTGATGATTTGATGCCTTTACCAGCAGGTATGGGTGAGAGAACATTGATCTAAGAAAAGTTATTATAAGTCAGGGAATTATAAGTCATGTTTTGGGATTAAACTTGCATTTCTAGTTTATAAAGCATTTTTCCCCCTTAAGTCATTCTTGAGCTGGAAGTTCTGATATTTGTAACCCAAACAGGTTTTGCTAAGGCCAACCTCTGAAATACTATCTCTAGAAACCACCAAGGACATAGAAACTTTTGTTCAAATCAAATGTAGAAAACTGATGAATCAGAAATGTTCTGAAGATAAGTACCATTTATGGAACCCCCACTAGGATACCATCTGTGGGCTTCTGTGGGGATTAACTCAAAATCCTCTCTGCAATTCTATAAGGCAACAAACAGTTATCCCATTGTACCGATGAGGAAACTGAGTCACAGGAGAATTTTCCCAAGGTCTTAGAGCGAGAAAATGTCAGAGCCAAGAGTTCAACACAGGCAGGGTGACTCCAGAGCCCAACCCAGTTATAGGGCCATTACCCCTGGCCACCCCAACCGAGGGCCCTATACCCCATGTCCTATTCCCCAGCACAAACCTGCTAAGTAGACCGAGACCCCGCAGCTGAAGAGGCCGAGGGCCACATGTCTGAGGAGGCGGCAGTCATAGAGAAACCAGTCAGACCTGGGAGGGAGGGGGGCAGGAAGAAAAAGGGCTCAGGAAGTAGAGCTGGTTGGGGAAGGCCAAGGAGAAGAAGGACGGAGTGGCGTAGCTTTGGGGAAAATGAGATCTATGTGAGGATCCAACCATCCATCCACACAACTGTCCATCTCTCAGTCCATCTACCCACTCATCCCTCCTTCCAGGTAAATGTCTACCGCCATTTACCATCCATCCATCCCCATTGATTATTTAAGCATACAGCTAGCTACCCATCCATTTAACCCTATGAATCTATCCATTCATTAATCCATTCATTCATCACCCACCCACCCATGCATCCACCCACTGTCCATCTCCCATTCACCATCCACTGATCCAACTAACCGTCCACCTGTCCACCCATCCATCCACCATCCATTCTCCTCCCCCATAACCCATCCATATACATCAGTCCATTACAACTTCCAACACTCATGAAACAGTTGTTATGTACAGACACTTGCTAGACACCTGACTTCCATTATTTTACAGGCCATAATCTCATTTGGGAGAAACTGTGGTTTACTTGCTACCAATGATAATAGAACAGGTTCCCAAGAGCTGACACTGACTGAGGACCTAGTTTTGCGTCTGTCATGGTGCTACATGCTTCAACGTTGCTCACTCTCCCTTCTCCAGTCCGGTGAGATCAGAAAATGGAGGCTCTGAGAGCTGTCAATATCAGTCACTTTCCACCAGTGCAATGAAAGCGGCCTCCACCCGGGTCTCTTTGCAATTAGAGCTTAAAGTTCCATAAATGACAAGCACTTTTAACACTAGAGCTAGCTGACCCCAGCCCCTCTCTGAACCTTGCTTGCTACATCTGTAAAATGGGGCGGGGGGGGAGGGTCAGATGCAGTAGTGGTGGCACCTGCTGTAAATTTTCAACTAATAAGAACAGAGGAAGGGAGGCAAGGATGGAAGAAAAGGGGAGAGAGGGAAGGAAGGATGGATGGAGGGACGAAGGAAGGCAGGGAGAGAAGATAAAGAGATGGGAGAAATAGATGGAGGAAGGGAGGGCGGGAAGTTCTTTTTCAGCCTGGCGCCCAGAGAAGGGCAGCGGCTCGCCAGGGCTCGCCCAGCCGCCGGCCCGGCGGAGGGGCCAGTCCTCCTACCTGCCTGGACCCGGCCCCCTGGCCAGCTCGGCGCCCAGGTGGCCGCAGAGTGCGGCAAGCAGCAGACAAGTGAGGCCCAGCACCAGGGTGAGCGCGGCGAGCGCGGCGGCCAGAGGCAGCAGTGCCCCGGCCGCGTCCTCAGGCATCCCCGGGCCAGCTCCCAGCCCGTCGGCGCGCGGTCCCCGCAGCTCCGCGCGGCCCGCCTGCAGCTGGAACAGCAACTGCGCGCCCAGAGCCGCCAGCACGGCCGCTGGGACGCCCAGTAGGATCATCGCGGCCAGCACCCGGCTGCCGTACGAACGGGCCATGGCCAGGGTTCCTGCAGAGCCTGGGGGCAGTGGAGGAGTCTATAAGATTTTTGAGGAGCAAGGAGGTTGGGGAAACTCCGGGAGTCCAGAGAGAGGCGGGGCGCAGGGGTGTCTAAAAGTTGGGAGCTGCAGTGGTGCTGGTCGCCGTGAGAAGGATGAAGTTCCGCGAAAACTTAGGACAAAGTCTTTTTTCCTCCCTCTGTGAACCCTTCAGGCGCCCCCTCCCGGCCTCCAGGTGCTGGGGGGCGGGGCCGGCGCGGGGCGGGGACAAGAAGGGGCAGGGCAGCCCCTCGAGGGGCAAGTGTGTAGCGGCCCCATTTAGGAGCCCCACAGGTCCCTAAACTCATTAAATTATTCCCCACCATTGCCTTCTTTCTTCATCTGTTTTATTGTTGTTTTTTTTTTTAATAGAATCTTGAACAAGTTTTTAATTCACTTTGATATTTGGTTCTACCTGTAGACCTTGCAATTGTGATTTTCATCGGTCACCTTTGCAGAAATGTCACCTCCTATGTGAGGCCTTCCCGGACTCCCATCCTCAACAGGAACCCCTGTCCTTCGCTGTTAGGCTTTGTTCTAACCACAGGCACTTTTTTGGTCTTTTTTTTTTTTTTTAAGTTTTAAAAATGGAGGTGAAATTTACATGACATAACTTCACCATTTTAGAGTGAACAATTCAGTGGCATTTAGTGCACTCACAATGTTGTGCAACCATCACCTCTGGTTCCGTATATTTTCATCACCCCAAAAGGAGACCCCATCCTCAATTTAGCAGTCATTCCCATTCCCCTCCCTCAGCTTTTGTCAACCACTGATCTATTTTCTGTCTCTATGCTTTTGCTTATGTTGGACATTTCACATAAGTGGATTTATACACAATATGGCCACAGCATCTGGCTTCCTTCACTCACTATAACATTTTCGAGGTTCGTGCATGTCGTGGTGTGTCAGTGTTTTGTTCCTTTTCCTGGCTGAGTAATATTCTATTGTATGGATAGAACACATTGTGTTTACATTTGGGTTGTTTCCACCTTTTGTGACTAGTGCTGCTATGAATGTTCTTGAACCATGATTTGTTTAAGTCTCTCTTTTCATTTATTTTGGGTATATACCAGGAGTGGAATGAATGAGTCATATGGTCATTCTATATTTAACTTCTTGAGCAACTGCCTGTGCAGCTTGCTTTCCATAGTGGCTGCACATTTTACATTACCACCAGCAGTACAGAAGGGTTCCAATTTCCTTATTCCTCCACCACTACTTGTTATTTTCTTTTTCTTTTTGCTTTATATATATATATATATATATATATATATATATATATATATGTATGTATATATATATATGTATGTATGTGTGTGTGTGTGTGTGTGTGTGTGTGTGTGTGTGTGTGTGTACACACACAGCAATCCTACTGGGTGTGAGTGCTATCTCACTGCAGTTTTGATTCACATTTCCCTAATGGCTTCTGATGGTGAGCATCTTTTCATGGACTTGTATCTTCTTTGGAGAGAAGTCTGTTCATGTTCTTCACTTATTATTGAATCCAGTTGTTTGTCTTGTTTCCTGGAAGCACTTTGTATCTCCCTAATTGAATCCCTATGGTTTCCCACTGTCTGAGGATCCCTGCTGAGGACTGCTCTAGGAGAGTAAGATATCTGCCCACGGATACACCAACATGTTCCCTTGGTGTCTAGGACTACACTCAGCATACAGCATGTCCTTAATTAATGCTCGCTGCACCCCTGAATGAACTACCTTGTAGTCGTGCTCTGGAATTCTTGCAAAGTATGAACTATCAAATCTGAAAATGGTTTCACAGGTAACATATTCATGATAGATTCAAATAGAGGTGAATGAGTCGATGTGACCTCCTGCAAGCAGGGCCCTGTCTTAATGCATTCAATCCTGAAAAGACAGTACAGTCATCACCTGGGCTTTACAGATGAGGGAGCTGAGGCAGAGAAGTGCTCTGTCTCCTTAGGTCTCACAGCTTAGCACAAGCAGGGTGGTATTCAAACCCAGCAGCCTGGCTCCAATCCACTGCTCTATATAATTTAACAGACGCACTAGTTTTGAATTTCCAGGTCTCTTTTCTGATTTTGGGGGTCTTCTTTTTCAAGTTTCAAATTTTTTAAGTCTTCTGGGAAGAGTATGAAGGCCCCGAGCCCAGTGCCTCATGTATAAAATGACCCTAGAGGACACTACAGGGTGACCCTACACCTCCAGGTGGCATCCTCCTTTGCTGTGTAGCTTTGGGCAAGTCCCTTAACCTCTCTGGGCTTCCTCATCTGTAACAAAATCCATTCATTCATTCATTCATTCATTCATTCATCTATTCACCGGGCTTTGGCTTCTTTCTCCATCACCAAAATTAAGATGAATTTTCCATGTTTTCAGGTAAGAAAGTCCTAAATTGGGGTAGCTGAGAGGGAGCGATTCATTTGGAACGAAGCTCCAGCTCTATTCTTGGTATTGGAGACACACAGATGTAAGAAAGTTGCATTTATTCACTTGACAAGCATTGATGGGGAACCCATACTGTATCAGTTCCCAGGCTCTGGAGACCCAGTGGTGACTAAGGCAGGACCAGCTTGCCCTTCTGGGACTCATGGCCTGGTGGGGAGTTGGAAACACATGTTAAACCAGAGAAGTAAAGGCACAACTCCATACAACAGCCAAAGGTCATTTTACACTGTCTTAGATTTTATCATTATTTGTTGAAGGCTTGGGGGCGAGGTCAAAAATACCAAGACCTGGCCCTTCCCTTTGTATGTGGGGGTGACTTTCTAGTTTAGGGATATATTGACTCAATTTGGAAAGTTAACCCTTCATGTGGGTGACACTCTGAGGGTGATTTTTTCTGCCTTGGCCAGGCACCAAGCTGTTCCTTCCTTACTACAGCCCAGATAGGTAGGGGTGGGGATGGGGTGTTATGACTCTTGTTTACTAGGGAGAATGAGGCCCGGAGAAGCCAACGACTTGCCCACCTCACACAGCCTGACAGGACAGGGAGTAGTCTCCCCGCCACACTGCCCAGGTGTGGAAGACTGGCGGCTGGGTGCTGGCAGGAATAATAGTAAAGATATTGATGGGCAGTGTGCTCCAGAAGGACGTTTTAGAATTCTTCTAAAAGCTAGCAGTAAACCTGTGACCTAGTATTAGGTATACAGATTTTAAGAGCCATTATCACACAAGGTCCAATACACAGGTGACTGAGGTCCACAGAGGGAAAACTGTGGCTGGAACCTGAAGCAGATGGGACCATCCATCCGATCCTCAATGTCCTCACCCAGAGGTTGTGGGTTAAGGTGAGCATGAAATGAAGCATTTGTCCAGTCTTCAGGTCTCCCAGCCCCAGAGAAACATCACCTCACCCTTTCCCAAGACTGGGCACGAAGAGCAGGTTTTACATCTCATTTACATGTTTGGCTCCGCCCCTATATGTCCTGCTGCCCTGCGGTGCAAGAGGCAAAGCGAAGGGGTTTGTGAAGTGGAGAGAGCTCCAGCTCGGGCTTCTTGGATGACCTGCCAGGTAGAATCTGGCCTTACTGTCATTTTCCGGAAGAAGAAAAGAGGCTTAGATAGGGGAGGTGACTGGTGGGAGAGAATAGTCACACAGCCAGGAAGTTGTTCCAGACTGGAGTTTTTTATTTTTTAGTCTGGTGTCTCTCCCCGGGAATATTCCAGGTTCACCGGAGACAGGGAGATTCCTGGCTCTCGCTGGCGGTCTGGGACCCCAGCATATATGGCACCAACTCTTGAAATGCATACTGTATACACTATAAATCTGTTGTTAAAGGACTGTTGTAATTTTGCGTATGACATATGTGGGAAATCTATTTAATTACGATGGGCTGGGCGTTCTCAGCCAGATTATTCGACTTTATTTGCGTTTTCCATTTTATAACCATTAACCATCTCACCTCCCCTAGGTCTTATAAACATTTCTGGAGACTCCGTCAGGAAGTCTCAGTCGCGCGGCTGGAGGACCAGGACAAGCCTTGGGCCCGCCCCCTCCTGAGAAGAGGGGAGGTTGTCTCACAAAGAGACCTCTGCCACCGGTGCTCTCCTAGGTCCCACACGCCACCTGCGCGGAGATCAGAACACACTTCCCCAGGTCCCGTCTTGCTTCTCCCCAGGATCTCATCACAGCCCCATCCCTTCCTGGTGGCGGGGTGGGGGGGGGTGGGGACTTCAGGAAGACTTTCCCTATTCCCAACCGCTCAGCCTTTCTCCGCATTCTGGGAACTCAGCCCCCTGACCCCTACTCTGGCTTTGTGCTGGGGTACCAACCTCCTGGCTGGAAGTCAACATGGACTCCTCTCCTCGCCCCATTTCCTCCACTCCCAATTCAGTGGGGCTCATCACCGATTTCCCTCCACCCGCCAGCCCCCCATCACTGGGGGCTCAGAACTGCCCCAGGCTCCGCCCATCAGAGAAGGGAGAAAGTACTATGATAGACACGCCCCTTGTCCATCTATTCTCCCTCCAGGGTGTCAGAATAGGCTCCTTCACCCCGCTCCCCGGCCCTCCTCGAGAGGTGTCATCCCAGAACATCCATTCTGGTCCTCCCCATCTCCGGGGTCAGAACAGCTCCCTGGTCCCACCCTCCGCCTCAGGGCCGTCCCCTACCCCCGGCCTGTCCCCTACCCCTGGCCCGCGTGCGCCCCGCGCAGGAGGCTCCACCCGGTACTTGTGGCGACGCAGCGGCTCAGTGAGGCTGCGCGGTGCGGTATCGTCCAGGTCCTCGGGCTGCAGGAAGCTGCGGTCAAGCACCTCTGCCGCCTCCTGCCAGTTGGCGAAGCAGGCGGTGCCCAGGCGCCGGATTTCGTCTGCCGCGTCAAGCGTGAGCACGTCCCCGCTCGGCTTTAGCACTACAACGGCTGGCAGTCGCTCCACAGAAAACTGGCGTCCGAGGTCCCTGCAGGGCGGACGGATCAGTGACTCCAAGCTGGGGAACACCGTATTCCTCCCCCCAGTACTTACTGAGCGCCTTCCCTGTACACTGCCCTTGCTGGGATTTGGGTACTCCCGGGGACCTGGACAGGCCCAGCCACACTGGCCTTTGCGCTGTGCCTCCAACACCCCAGACTTGCTCCCACCTCAGGGCCTTTGACTGGCCATGACTTCTGCCTGGAGCATTCTCCCCAGACTTCTGCTGGTAGAGACCCAACCTCAAATCGAAACACCTCTCTTTCCTTCTGTTGTGCAGCACCTCTCAGCAAACAACACATTGCAAATTTATTTATTTCTCCTTTTTGTCATTTTCTCCCTCAATAGAATGTAACTTTGCCAAGGGCATGGATTTCTGTCTCCATTCAACAGTGTCCTCAGTTCCTGAAACAGTGCAGGACACAGACTAGGTGCTCAGGAAATGTGTGTGGGTGGAATGAATTAATACTGACAAGTGCCATAAAGAAATATTAATCTGGGCGGGGGACTGGTAAAAAGGGAAGGCCTCTCTAAGGAGGTGACCTTTGAGCTGATATCTGCTGGAGAAGGAGGGGGAGTACTGGGGGAAAGATGAAGTAGGCAGAGGGCACAGCCCATGCATAGGCCCTGAGGTGGGAAGATTGGGGTACAGCCTTGATCACACTGGGTCCTCCAGGGTCATGGTCAAGAGTTTGCATTTTGTTCTCAGTATTAAGGAGAAGCCAGTAAGAAGCCATAGACAGCTCAGGGAGACCCTAGACCAAACCCCCTATCTAGACCAGAATCCCACACAGTCACAGAATAAAGAGGCTTGCCAGACTGGGTCCATCACGTACAGTTCTTAATTTCTGCCCACTGGGTCTTGGGTGGCCCTTATCCAGGCCTCCACACATAGAACACAGGGCACTCGCAAAGTCTCACAGAAATAGGTTGCCAGACTTAGCAAATAGAAATATAGGACACCTAGTGAAATTTGAATCTCATATAAACAAATAATTTTTAGTATAAGTATGTTCCATGTAATATGTGAGACAAACTTATACTAAAAAGTTATTCATAGTTTTGTGAAATTTGTATTCTACTGGCATCCTGTATTTTATTTAGCAACCATGTAAGTAGTGGGATTGGGGATGGGTGAAGACTGGCTCACTCTCTGTCCACATACCAGCCTGGGTGTTTTGTTGAGAGGACCCTGCCTTAAACAAGGTCAATATTGGGCTACAATGCTCTAGCAGCTGACATTTCTGCCCCAGGGAGGGCAATGTTGCCAGTTCTGCAGTGCGGGTGAGTCAGTGTCTCAACTCTGATGATCTTTGGTAGAGAATGAAGGTCTCCATGACCAGAAACTTCCGAATTATGTAACAACATGAATGAAATCAGAAAGTCATGAAGTTTGCAATTCACTTTCAAGAGGTTTAGCATAAACTCCACACACATGTAGAAATAGCAAATGTGGCAAAATGTTGACAATGGCTGTGGGTTTCCTTGTGTACTCTTTCCAGCTTCTTGGTAACTTTGTAAAATTACACAATAAAAAATTGAGGATTAGAAAGAATGAAAATCTTACTGCAGAAAAGGAGAAAGTTCTAAAAAGACCACAAACTAAAACACTGTGTATTGGGCTGCTCATTGTAAAGCTTAAATCCAGCCATCTCTCTCACTCAGCTCTAGTGCCCTCCATGGCTCCCATCTATGCTGAGGATCATATCTACACCCATTAAGGTGGCATTTGGGGCACTGCTCCACATGGTGCCTGCTGACTTCTCACACCTGAATTACTTGCAGTTCCCTGAATTGGCTGTTTTTTATCTGATAGCCTCTGAGCCTTTGTCTGTGCTGTGCCCTCTGCCTGGAAATCTTCCCTTTTCCTCACGCTTTACTCTCCCACCTCCTTGTTTTTAGGGGTCTCTCTTTAAAGCCACTTCCTTGGTGAGCATCCCCTGACACCTAAATCTCAGCAGGACCTCCGATGGCATCTTCCTTTGTCTTTCAGAACACTACTGTTGATTGCTGTTATATATTTGAGGCTTTGTTTCATGTCTGTCCCCCTACCAGCTTGTAAGATCCCTAGAGACTGGATGGACATGGGCATGTGCACCCTCCTGTGTACCCACCAGTTCTTGGTACATGGACTGGCACACAGGGGCTGCTCATCAACTCCAGATGGAGCAGATGCATCAATAATATTTCCCTCTCAGCAGAAACAGCCCCTCCTCCAGGAAACCCTCCCTGACCTCCCCTCCCACCTCACCTCCTCAGGTCATCCTCAAAAGGGAGGAAGAGCCACTTCTTGGGCATGTCCCTAAGGAACAGGTCCTGCTGCTCCTCTGTAGAGTCTTGGGACACATACACCAAGGCCAGCTGGGCAGCCCGCAGCACATAGAACTCATCTGTGAGCTGCAAGAAGAAGTCCCTGAGGACTGGTGCAAAGGCCTGGCACTGTGGGCACGACCTGGCGCCAAAGAACAGCAGCACCAGCCGGTTGTCCAGCCTGCGGCTGAGCTCCGCCTCTGTGTCCAGCTCATCTTGGTCACTGTTGTTGCGAATCAAGACACGGCCGGAGAACAGGGAGGCCATGGCACCCTGGTTGGGGGCTAGGGACAGGGTGGAGGGACCTTGTGTGGTCCTGGGTGTGCTGGCTGGCTGACTGCTATCCCAGGATTAGGAATCCTTAGGAGGCCAGTTTAGAACCTTGTTAATCTGCCTAAACCACCACCACCTGGTTCTGACCTGATTATGCAGGGGCTCCCAGAGGGGGCAGCTGCAAATGCATTTAAAAAAAATTACACAGACACAATGCAATATATATATATATATATATATATATATATATATATATATATATATATATATATATATGTGCCTTACTATTAAATTGTACACCTGAAACTTATGGATTTCATTAACCAATGTCACTAATAATATTAATAATAATAATAATAATAATAATAATAAATTCAAGTTAAAAAATACACAGAATTGCAAAGGAAACCTGTCAGACTGACATACAGGTGTGAAAATATGTGCTGTAAAAATATATACTTCTTCATGAACGCGTTAAGTAATCCTGATTCACAAAGGCTCTATCAATGATTGATTTCCAAGTTTAGATAGGTGTAAGTGGTGTTTTAAGGTATCTGCCATAACCAGGATGTGATTTCTACTGGTGGCAAAGTCACAGGGCCCACCGATGTCTACTTTGGCAAGATGTGAGAGGGCATGCTAAATTCTAGTGAGAAGTTAATGAAAGTAAAGATGAATTTTTTCTCCCCTGATTCTGTCTGGACAGCTCACCCTAAGATACCCTGATGTGCGAGGCTGAAAATCACAGCCACAGTATTTTGCAGCCCCCTCCCATCAAAAGATGGAAACTAGTTCCCCTCTCCTTGAATCCAGGCTGGCTTGTGACTTGCTTTGACCAATAGAACGTGGCAGAAGGTGTGAGTTTACAGGATAAACCTTATTTCACCTCCCACTGTCACTCTCTTGGAATGCTGCCTCTAGGAAGCTGATGTAGCCCAGAGGTTGGCAGGCCTTTTCTGTAAAGGGTTGGGTAGTAAATATTTTGGTCTTTGTAGGCCTCTGAGGTCTGTTGCAACTTTAAATTCTGCCACTGTCATGCAAAACAGCTCTAGACAATATGTAAATGAATTTACATTTCTAGGTTCCAATAAAATGCTATTTATGGATGCTGAATTTGAACTTCATAGAATTTTCATGTGTCATGAAATATTAGTCTTTTGACTTTTTTTAACCATTCAAAAATGTGGGAACCATTCTTAGCTCGTGGTGAGCCAGATTTGGCCTGTGAGCTGTGGTTTGCAGACTCTTGTTCTAGCCTATTGGGTGAGAGTTCACATGGAGAACCAGCCAACATCCAGCCCCACCTGCCACACATGTCATCCTCTAGCTCAGCCACCCACAGAATGTCACAGAGTGACTGAGTCAGGTGAGACCAGCAGAGGGACCGATCACCCAGGCAACCCAATGGGATCCTGAGAAATAGTTGATCACTGTTGTTTGAAGCAACTGAGTTTGTAGTAATTTGTTATGCAGCAGTAGCTAATCAGAACACCTGGTCTAGAGAATTTTTCAGAGTCTAGGAAAATATGAAAGACTTTAAAAAGAACTTAGCATTGGCTTTAAACAATAAAAAGAAAACTGCAAATTCCTCATTCCCAAGAGTATAATTCATGTTGCAAAGGCTTCATGAACAGGTCCATTCAAGATGATTCCCTGTTTCACTTCATTTAGAAACAATTCCTGATCAGATTTTTCTCACTTTGCTGGAATCCTGGGAAGTCCAGCCTGTGGTGAAGTCAAGAAGTCACTGAGAGTAAATCATCTCAATGGTGGAGGACCTATTCTACGATATTGATGAGGTGTCATGCAATTTTATTCTATTTTACAGGTGAAGCACAGAGCCTTGGAGAAGCTGACTCACCTGGCTGAATCACCTAGCAAATGATGTGTGTCGGGCTGTAGAGCCAATTCCAACCTGACTGAGGTTGTTATCTACCCCAGAACCTCCAAACTGCAGCACTCTTGCCATGTGGGGCCAGAACATTCTTTGTGTGTGAACCGTTCTGTACATTGTAGGATGTTTAGCATCACCCCGACCTCAATCTATTAGATGCTAGTAGCATACTCTCCCCTTCCCCAGTTGTGACAATTAAAATGTCTACAAATGTTGTCAAGTGTCTGCAGGGGGCAGTTGAGAACCACTGCTCTAACCCTTTATCTATCTATAGAGGGTTGAATGGTGGCCCCCAAAGAGATATGACCAAGTCCTAACCTGCAGAACCTGTGACTGTGACCTTATTTGGAAAAAGGACCTTTGAAGATGTAATTCAATTAAGGATCTCAAGATGAGATCATCTCGGATTATCTATATCTATATAGGCACTACATTCAGTGACAACAGAAGAGAAGGCAGGCATGAAGGGAAAAGGCCAAGTGAAGACAGAGGCAGGAAGGATCCTCTCCTAGAACTTCCAGAGGGAGTGCAGCTGTTGACATTTTGATTTTGGACTTCTAGCCTCCAGAACTGTGAGAAGAGAAATTTGTGTTGTTTTGAGCCACCTAGTTTGTGGAACTTTGTTATGGCAGCCCCAGGAAGCTCATACCCATACTGTGGTGGGCATTTGACTGTGGCAGAGAAATTGCTCATTCCCGCATGATGCTCATGTTCTACTTATAGTGAAATTTCCATGCTATGATCTTTTGGTATTTTATTTCAATGTACGTTTAATTTCTCTCCTTCTGGAAAGTTTGAGGAATTCTCTTTGCTGAGGTCTACTGGCCTCTGGGGTCACACCAGGGAGGGAGATGCCCATCAGGCTGTGGCCCAAACCTACTGTGCACCTGGCCCCTTTATTCTCCATATGAGAAGCCCCTTGTCTGTCAGCCTTTGTGCAGTGGGTGAGCAATAAATATTTGATACACAGTGCCCTGAGAGGTGAGTGTTATTACCCAGAGGGAAAGCAAGGTAGAGGGGACAGGTGACTCTCCCAATGCCACCCAGCTGGAGAGGGGCAGAACCTGGTTTATCTCTGAAGTTTGTGTTCTGTCCCCTTGTCCAGGTCTCAGTTTCCCCTTCTGAGAAGTAAGTATAGCATCGTTCCTTAATTGTTCATCTGGAATCCCCAGGGACAGTTGTGTATGAAAATCTGTAAAGGGAAACCTCACTAAAATGGAGTAGGGAGATTACTCAGCCATGAACAAAAACAAAATCCTACCATTTGCAATGACATTGATGGACCTAGAAGTTATTATGCTGAGTGAAATAAATCAGGCAGAGAAAGATAAATATCATATGATTTCACTTATGTGCAGAATCTAAGGAACAAAAAGAACAAACGAATCAAAAACAGACTCACAAATATAGAGTACAATCTGGTGATTGACAGAGGGGAGGGGAGTTGAGGGGCCAAGAGAAAAGGGTGAAGGGTTAAAGAAGTACAAATTAGTAGTTGATAGATGGTCACGGGGATGGGGAGCACAACATAGAGAATGCAGTTAGTATTAATGTAATGACTAGGTGGAGAACAAGAGGAGAGAAAGAGCAATTAGGTGGATCATTTTGTAAACTACATAAATGTCTAACCAATGTACTTTATGAAACTAATAATTAAAAAAAAACACAGAGAAAATAATAAGTGTTGGAAAAAATGTGGAAAATTTGTCTTCCTGAACTCCTTGCTACTAGGCTGTGGGCCATAATTATATTTTTATATATGGTCTGATGACTTTCTATATATCAGTTTTTCACAATGTATGCATATTTGTATGTGTACTGTTATAAACACTGAGATGAAAAAAAAAAGGAGTGGGGAGGAGTGGGGAAGCCACAAGGGGGCGCTCTCACACAGTATAACTCAATGTCAATTACAGGAGTTAATGTCAATCACAGACCCCCAACAGGAAAAGATATACATTGCATCTCTCACAAGAAATCCACAGTAACCCAGCCAATGAGAAACTGTCACCTCTCTGAATTCTCACTTTTCTCCAGTGGACTTTCAAAATAACCCTTCACAAAGTCCTTTTTCTTCATAAAATGAAGTTCCTTTCCTTTGTTTGTGGGACCTCCCTGTGGCTTTGGCTATAACTTGCTTGTCCCACATTATAATTCTTTGCTGTTGCCAAATAAACCAATTTTCACTAGTAAAATAGTTGTTTTATTTTTAAGGTCGACATGTGTTTTGTGATTGGGAATTTTTCGAATCTCAAGAAGTAACTGAGGACAAAAGTTGCCATGTGTTGTGTGATGTCCCTGGTGGTGTGGGGGTAGCCCTTATGTAAAGGGATAAATAAAGGATAAACGGGTAAAAAGGGAAAATTGCTCACTGGAAACAGCCTGGGTCAGCGCAAGGTATGTGGTCTGTTCACCGGAGTTCTGACACCACCTTAAGTAAAAGCTGGTTTTCCAGAGCCTTTTGGATTTTGGGATCTCTTATGGAGGACTCATATCTCCAGTGGGGAGAGTTGGAAGAGATTGTAGTGTACTATTCAGTTGGGCTTAGTGAACTTAATGAGATAAGGGAAAGAAGGAGAAAGAAGAAAGGGGGAGGGGGAAAGCCTGTGGACAGGGGGAAAGAGGGGG
>PVKZ01007746.1:0-20633 GCA_004027375.1 Macroglossus sobrinus | reverse complement strand
CCCCCCCCCCCCCCCCGGCCAGCAGCCGAGCCCCAGCTCGCACCTGCCTGGTCCTGGCGCCCCGGCTCCCGGGGGAGGGGCGTTCTAGAAGTTCTTACATTTCAGGGTCGGCTGGGGCAGCCGTTGGCAGGTGTGGTGACTCAGACGGAGCCCCGGGGGACACAGGACCAGCTGGGGTCCGAGGCAAGGAGCCCCAGCTTTCCCCTTCTGGCCATCTGCTTGTTTTCCGTGATGGCCTCCCCTGTGGGCGCCTGAGGAGGCCGGGACTTCATGAGCAGAGCCAGCCTGTCGCAGTCACAAACGGCGTCACCTAAGGGGGCATGCTGGCTGTGTGGGGACAGGGGACCAGGCGCGTGTCAACGGGAAGGTCGCCAGGGTTTGTCAAGGGTGAGCGTGTACAGACAGCCTGCCGCTCACACAGCCCTCGGTGCCCTTGACCCTGAATTCGCTCTGAAGCCAGGACAAAACACGAGAGCAACGGGATTGGGGGGCAGTGGGGGTCTGGATGTAGGCTTCTGTTAGGAATATTTTCTTGTCTTCTCGGGGTGCTAAAAGCCGGGCCTATCGTGAGTCCAGGGCTGGGAGGACTTTGGGGGACACTGTGGTCGGACCCCTCCCCGCCAGCCTTATGATGCTCAGATTCTCTGCACCTCATTTCCAGAGAGGGGGCCGATGCCAGCTCCGAGCGCCTCCTCCAGCAGCAGCCCCGCCACTCCCGGCCACCTGCAGGCTCAGTGCAACGCCCCAGGACACCAAAGCCCAGGCATCGGGAGGTCGGTGGGTGCCCTGACGGGGTGCAGCCTCTGAGGGGGGCTTGCCTGAGCCCCAGCCAGGAGGCAGAGGAGAAATCCGTCCTTGGGGACACTCCCGGGGCGTCCTCCTGGGGGCCAGGGTGACTGCTCACCTCTGGTCTTGATGAGACTCGTCTCAGAGACTCAGCGCCCCTCCCCCATCCTGAGCCCAGAGCAGGGGGTGGGGGGTGGGGGGTGGAGCCACAGCCCCTCGCCTGCCCCTGGGACCCACGAGGGTACCCCTTCCCTCGTCTCCGTTCTTCCTCCCCAAACGCTCCCCAACAGGGCACGCCACACCACACCTCGCCATGCCCTCCAGAGCCCATCTCTGGGGGTCCCTTCTGAGATGCATCTTCTTCCTCCAGCGTGCACCCCGCCCCCGCCCCCGACCCCCACGCCGTCAGGAAGCGCTCACGCCCCGCACACGTAGCACATTTGTCGGTGATCGATGGGGAGAATGGGGAATTACAGAGGTGTTGGCAGGCTGGTTAAAAATAGTCCCGTCTATTAAGAGGTGAAAACATGGTGTGAAATGCAGGGGCTGGGAGTGGGGGGTCCTCCCTTTGCCTCTGTCCCTCCCGCCCCCCCGCCCCGCTCCCCAGGAAAGCCAGCCCCCCCCAGACTCCGGTGGCCTGCCCACCCACGCGTCCTAGCGGGCCACGGGGTGACGACCACACGAACCCGGGCCCACTCCTGGGTCTCAGTGCGTTGACGTGGGGCGGGTTTTACGTCGAGGAACGTGACCTCCCTGGCGAGCGGGGACCGGCCCCGTCCTCCGAGCACCAGCGTCCGCGGGCTTCGTGGGAGGTCGCTGTCATCTCGACCCGACGGCGACACCGGCCACGCCGTCCTCAGGGGAGTCCAAGCACGGCAGTGCCGGCTCGGGGAGGGGGCCGCCCCGCACGGGCATGGGCCACAGAGGCGGTGGCGGGCCACACCAGGGCTCCCAGCAGCAGCCACGGGGGGGGCAGGCGGGCGGTGGTGGCTGCGGCCAGCTGGGCCCAGCCCCACCTTTGCCACAAGCCGCCCTGATTGCCGCGGTCAGAGGCGGTCGCCCGGGCCTGGGGTGCCGGCCTCTCCTTCATCAGTCGTCAGCAGTGATGGCGGCGAGCGGTTCCTGGACCCGCACCCGCCTGGGCGGAGGGCCCCCGGGGCTGCGGCCACAGCCACAGGGGGCGGAAACCCGGGCCCGGCCAGAGCGGGGAGGTCGGTGCAGCCACAGCCGCGGGGGGCGGGGACCCGGGCCTGGCTGGCGGCGAGGGGGAGGTCGGCGTGTGTTTGCCGAACGAATGCTGACCTCCGGATACAGAAGCTCTGAGTGGGAGCACTTCAGGTCTGGGGGGGTCACAGGTAGGGATGTCATGTTAAGGTCTGGGGGGTCGCGAGTGGGGATGTCACGAAGGCCGAGTGCGCAGGGTCCCAGACACGTGGGGTCCCCTTGCACCTTCTCCACTGCCCTCCGCTGCCGGCTCCTCTCAGCTCCCCAAGGGCCACAGCCCCCCACCCCACCGGCTGGAGGGGACGCTGGCGAGAGGGGCTCGGGCTGGGAGGGGCCTGGGCACGGAGCCTGGAGCGTGCACCTGAGCCCCTCGTAGCTGCCAGCTGCTTAAAACCGGAAGGAGGAGACAAAATGAGATGGCTCTGAGTAAAAGCGTCGGAGGCCCAAGTTACGTCACAGTGACAAACAGCCCCCAAACTCCTGTGGCTTCACAAGTGAAAGCTTACCCCTGGGACGTGCTGGGGCAGCGGGGGTGACAGAGGGCCGTCTCTGGCCTCGTCCACCCGCAGAGAACACACCCGCCTTCCCGCCCAGCGAACCCTTGCAGGATGCTGAGGGCCGCCCGCCTCGGGCTGCAGCGCCTGCTGCCAGGGGCGGCCGTAGCCCCTCGGCCCTCCTGGCCCCCTGCAGACCGGGCAGCGCCGTGAGCAGACGCGCGGACTCGGGGGAGCGGGATGGAGGTCCGAGTCCCACACCTCCCCTCACAGCCTCGCCTCTCACGGCCTCCGTGTCTCCGTGCAGGAGTGGGGAGAAGCGGGGAGCGGCAGCCAGGCTCGGCAGAAGCCCCGTGTCAGGCCCAGGCACCACCCTCTCCCTGTCCACTTCCTGCAGAGCGTCCGCCAGCGCCCGGAACCACCTTCCCCCCCACACCCCCGCCTCCCCAAGACGGAGGCGTCTGGTCCCCCTCCGCCCCTCTCTGAGCATCTCTGCACCTGGCTCGCCAGAGGTGGCCACCCCGTAGGTGAGGGCTGGGTTACTAGGCGGCCCTGCGGCCACACCCCCACCGAGGGCGCGTCTGTCGGCGCAGGGACCCCCGGGACCCCAGGCGCCCTGGTCCACGTGGCTCTGAAGACATCACCCATCCCTCACGACGAAAGGCGCACGGAGGCTGGCGTGACCGGGCGGGGTGCTGGCGGCCGCTGAATCGATTCCCACGGCAGAGGGGCGCGGAGCGTGGCCGGACTCTGGAAACCGCGTCCAGCTGACGCACCGCTCGGATCTGCTAAGATATGGAGCCTGAGAGGAGGAAAAGGGAAAAAGCCAGACAGAGCTGTCCCGCCTGGCTGGGCCGGGGGGCGCACACCAGGGGGCAGGCGTAGTCCGCCGGCCCCGTCCGGCCCCGTCCGGCCCCGTCTGGCCCGAGACGGATGCGACCGAGGCTGCAGAGGGGCGGTCTCCCGCGGCAGGCCTGCCACAAACCCGGCGAAACGCACGCTCGGCAGTCCCGGACTCGCCGTGTAAATTAGTGTCCTCGGCGGGTTTTCACACGGGTCTTGGAAAGCGGGGAGGGGAGCACCCCGGCAGGAAGAGGCATCGACCTCCCCCCTGGGGGAGGAGTTTCCTGCAGCTTAGAGTCTCCGGGGACGAGCCCGGCTCTCGGCTCTCCTCTGACTAGCTGGCCTGAGCGGTGGACTAGGGGGCTGCCTGCCCCTGCCCCGCCCCCAGCCCCGGACCCCACCCCCGGTGGTGAAGGGAACTGGGGAGACGAGGAATTACCCCTGAGAGAACAGGAGCGTGTCTGGGAGCCCCACAGGAGGGCCCCGCGTCTCCAATGCGCCTTCCGGTGCGTTCTGTCGACAGGACCGAGAAGGCTGCGTGTTGGGTGTTGTTTGGGTGTGGGTGCAGGTGCGTCATCACCCGGCTTCCAACAGACGGGCTCGAGCTGTGACGACAGGCTTTGTCACCGGCCTCTCGGAAAGGCGACCCGCTGCCGCTGGCTTCCTGGGCAGCCGGAGGGGTCCACAGAGGAGACAGACGGGGTGGCGGCTCGAACCCCGTCTGCAGCACCGCCTGCCCCCGGGGCGTCGCCCCTCGTGCCCAGGGCAGACGCCACGAAGCCACCTTCTCCGCACACGGCCTCAGACGACAGCTGACAGGGGAGCTGCTGGCGATGCCCAAGGGAGGCTGAAGAGCCAGGCTCAGGGAGGTCGGGGGCTGGGAGCACTCAGACCACCCCCCAGGGGAGTGGCTGCTGCTGGGGGACCCTCTCCAGTCACCACATCTGTCCACAGCGGCCTCCGATTCTGGGGAGGGGAATGAGATCGGCCTTGCTTGGGCCATGCACGCCCCCCGGCAAGCCGAGGGCACATCCTGACCAGCGAGATGGACCCCAGGGTGGCAGCAGCTCAGGGGTGCTGCCCCCAGCAGCCGGGGAGGGAGGCTGAGCAGCTGGAGGCCACAGGCCCTCGCTCGGCCCCTCCCACAGCCCTGCCCAGCCCTGGACGTGAAGCAAGGCCCCCGCCCGAGCCCTCCTGGCCTCCAGCGCCCGGGCTGTTGACAGCGGACGTGAGGGGACCCACGCAGTCCCAGGCCTGAGGGGCATCGGGCAGGGCTGACGCGGACCCCGTGTGGCGGAGTGGGCGCCCACCCTCTGTGAACCCGGATCTGCAGGCAGCCCCCAACCCCCTGCGTCCGGCCTGGGCGGTCGAGTCAGGGCCTTGACCCTACTTCTTGGGCAGGGCCTCGAGCAAGGGTCTTCGCGAGCAGGGGCTCCGTACGCTGGTTCCCCATGTCCTCACGAGCCCGGCGCCCCCCTGGCCCAGCCCAGCCCGGATCCAGTGATGCAGCGAGCCACTCCGCCCGCCATCGGCCGGGCTGCCCCGTGTTCCAGCCCGCGGTGTCGGCCTGCCGCCTCCTCAGAGCTTCGGGGCTGCCCCGTGCCGACAGGTGCGTTCCCGTCCGCACAGGTGTGCCGCTGGGTGCACGCGGTGTGGGAACTCAGAAACCCGAGACGTCTGGTCTTGTCCTAACGAACAGCGACAGGAACCTTGTGGGGAGAGAAGGAACCATCCCACGCACGCACACACACACGCACACACACGCACACATGCACACGTACACGCATACACACGCACACACGCACACGCACGCACGCACACGCACACGCACACACGCACGCACCCCCAGTGACGCCCAGGTGTGCTCGGCTGCCGGGCGCTCGGCCAGGCCACGGCACTCCCCATGCCGGCCCTCCAAGCCCGGCGTCTTGTGCGGAACAGCAGGCCGGCGGGCTTTTCTTACAAAAGGCGGGAGCGGAGAGCCACGCGCACGAGGGCCCAGCCGCGGCTGGCTGTTCAGGGTCAGTGCGGGCGGTAACCACGGGCACGCCGCTGGCCCACGGGAGCCCCTGCCCACAGACGGCCCGGCACCGCAGGGCCCTGGGGCGGGGAGGGGGCCAGGTGTCAGGAAGCCCCCCGGTCCGTCCTGGGCCCCGAGCGGCCCGGCCTGACACGTGAGGCCCAGCTGGATGCTGGAGGCCAGGCCCCACTCCCTCGCCGTCCCACAGGGCGCTGTCACAGCACTGTCTAAGATCTCCGCTCTCGTCCCCAAGCCCTGTCTCTGCCTTCCCTGGTGGGACTGGGAGCCCCTGGACGGCGGTGGGTCCTGCCCCCTCGGACCCTCGGCCTGGGCTCAGTCAGGCCTGTGTTTTAAAGACAGCCGGGCGAGCCCCATCCCGGAACCCCCAGGGGGCACAGCTAAGCCCTCGGGTCCCGCAGCCACCAAGACGGTCCATCTGCAGGCAGGATCGGGTCCCCTGGAGCCTGAGGCCCCGGCCACCAGACGGGGGATTGGCCAGGGAACTTCTCTGAGCCCCTGGAAAACAGAATCGGACCAGCTCAGGACAGGGCTTGGCCCCCACCAGCCCCTGACCCCTTTCCAAATGCCATCACCAAGGTCAGACGACAGTGGTGGCCTGATGCTTTGGGGACAGAGACCCCGCCCGCCCCCACAGCCCTCCCTGGCCTGTGCCGGGGCCACCCCCCCCGGTCCCTGCAGCACAGAGCCTGCCTGGTGGCCACTGGCGTCCAGAAGGGACAGAGCGGACCCTTGTCCCTTTCGGTCCCCACCCAGTGTCCTTCTCCCCGCCCCAACAGCCTCCCTCCCGAATGCCTCCAGCTCATCTTTACCTCCAGGGACAATTCTTCAGCAGGTGCCATTGTCCAAGCCGTCGGGGTGGGTTTGGGGATGGGGGAGGAGGGGCGCGTGGTACCTCGTGTCGGTGACAAGGCTCTGGTGAGAAGCGTGGCTTATGCAAGCAGAACATTATTCCCCGCTCTGAGCGTCTTTATGTGAGATTGCACATGCGCCAGCTTCATGCACTGGTGTCAGAGCAGATAAATATACGTGGAAACAACGCCCCCCACCCCGCCCGCACCCGCCCCCGCCGGCTGGCTCCGGCCCTGGGCCGCCCGCCCGCCCACCCCGGCCCCGCCATCCTTAATCTCCCCCAATCCGTTTCCCTGCCTTCACCGTGGCATATTAATGTTAGGGCGAAAGCATTTCATCATGTATTCTGAAGGTCTTATTTCATTTTTATTCCAGAACGTGTAATTCTGAGAAAAAAATAATAATAATTACCTATGGAATCAACAGCGTAGCTCTGACCTAAATTCACAGAATCGCGAAGTCTCAGAAGCGGAAAGGCAAGTTGGCTAGCGCAGGCTTCTCGTTTCATAGCTGGGGACACCGAGGCCCCCGGGGGGAAGACGTGCCTCGGCCTGCCCGGGCGTCGGGGAGAGCCGGTGCCCAGTCCAGGCCTGTCCCCAGAGCCCTTAAATTCCAGGTGGGGACCGAGGGTTTTACCTCGGCCGCCTGGGAAGAGCTGGGTGAGCTCCCCGTCTGCAGGTGGGGAAACTGAGGCACCAAGGAGGCACTTGGGGAGCTCACCAAGGCCACACAGGTCGTGAGTGAGCTGTCAAGATTGACCCCCAGCTCACTGGTTCCCAAGCTGGCCGAGGAATGACAGAAGGCGGTGGCTCTGGACACAGGCTCCACAGTGAGGGGCCGCAGGGGGGGTCTCGTGGAGGACAGGGATGGCGTGGAGGGGGCTGCCCCTTCTGGTGGGGAATAAGCAGCCACTCAGAGGAGGAGGGGCAGCCACCAGGGCTCGGGCAGGGGGACGGGGGAGAGCATGGCAACCTTTCCCATTTCCCTCTGGGACACCTGCCTGCAGCAGGAGGCTGACGCAGGAGTCACCAGGTGGACTCCTCCGTGTGAGGTCAGGGGCTGTGCCCCAGGTCCGTCCCCAGGGGAGACCTCGGCCCCGTTTCTCAGGGTCAGTGCCCTGGCGAGGTCGCCTGCCCTGCTGGCTTCCGCCCTGGTCCTGGGCAGGCGCTCCCTGCTGCCTTTGGTGCCCGGAGTGAGGACGGCGGGGCTGCTGCTGCTCCAGCCTTCACCCCACACCTCCCTTCGTCTCACGCCTTTGCAAGGGGCCCCTTCTCAAAGCTTCTCGGTGAGTCACCTGTCCTCTGACGGAATGCTGACCGACACGACACGACAAGGCACAGTGCTGGGAGGGCCCCAGCGAGTGGCCATGTCGTGGGTCAGGGCGCGGTGGCAGGGGGACCAGGCGCAGGAGGGAGGGGCAGCCAGAACCGGAACCAGAACCAGAACTAGAACCAGTCTGCAAAGAGCAGGAAGTGGCAGCGGGAGCGTCAGAGGTGAGGCTGGGGGGAGCCGGGTCGGATGGGCCAGACACAGAAGCAGCAAATGAGGCAGTTCCGACTTTAACCCACGAGGGCCGGAAGCCTCTGGCACACGTTCTGGACGGTGGCCTCTTGTCCACGGACAGAAAGTTCCCGCAGCCGCCTTCGAGCCTCAGGGACCCACCCACCCGGCCCCTTCCTGGGTCCTCGTTCCAGCCGGAAGCGGTCGGCCACCCCAGGCCAGCGGGGCAGCCCGGGGTGGACACCAGGAGCTGGGCATACGAGCCGCCCATCAGCGTGTGGGACGCCCCCCAAGCAGGGCACCCGGGAACCCGCGTGGGCCGGCCGGCAGTGAGCCGTGCCCAGGCCGTCGTGTTCCCCACTAACGGGGCCAGCAGGCTTCTGCTTTCTTGGGGTACACTCTCAGCCCGGCAGTGTGTGGGGGGGGAGGGGAGCCTGTGGCCGCTGAGCATGGGGCCACCTGGAGAAATGGCCTTGGAGTGACCAGCCTGAGACGGAGCCGGGACAGAGGGACGGGGCCTCCAGGCACAGCCTCCCCCACCCCCGCCCGCCGTGAGGTTACAGGTGAACCCGGGGCCCCGGGATCCTCGAATTCCTCTTCCGCACCCCAAAACAGTCACCCACCCTCAAACACGCCTGCTCATCTCCGCCAGCTCTGCCGCTCAAACCCCAGGCTATTCGTCCACTCACTCGTCCACTCACTCCATCCTCACTCGACACCCCAAGCCCAGGTCCCGTGCCCAGCCCTGCGAGGGGGACGTGCGTGGTCTCGGCCCTCGTGGCACTTGCCACCTGTGTCTGTACGTCAGAGGGTGGCCATGGCCAGGCCCTCCCGCCCTGTCAGAGTGTAACCGTGACTGCTGAGGGCCGAGCACCCTTCCTACACCAGATGACCCTGCGTCTACTGAACCCCATTTTACAGAAGCGGAAGCCAGGGGGGCCGAGGGGGTGCACGCTGACCTGCTGGTGGCCGGTGCTAGGCAGGAAATGGCCCGTGGGCCTCCCCAGGCACATCGCCACGTCCAGGAATTTGGGGGGGGGGCGGGCTCTGCCACCCACGGCATATCCTGAGAAGCAGGGCCGGGCCCCTGTGCACGCCTGAGTCACCCCACACCCCCCGTGGCACCCCCTCTCGGGAGCTGCAAACCCTTTCAGAAGCTGTTGAAACTAGTCCCCGGCCTGCCCACCCACCGCAAAACCCCAGCTACACACAAGATTCTGCCCCCGTCTTGGGGCCTTCATTGGTGGGGTCTCCAGAAGCCCCAGGAGCAGACCGGGGGTGGGGGGCACGGCGCCCCGACCGGCCGTGGGGGACCAGGAGGCGGTCGGTGTGCTTGAGACGGCAGTGTGAGCGTGGCAGGCGGGCGGGCGTGGGCTGGAGGGAACGCCGCCAGATCAACTGTGTGGCACTTGGTGAAATCTGAATTTCACACAAACAATGAATAATTAATTCTGCAGTGAGCGCGCGTCCCGAATACTGCAGGGAACATATCTGTGCGAAAAAACATTATTTGTTGTTGTCGTTCCGAAATTCAGATGTCACTGGGCGCCCCGTTTTGTGCTTTTGGGGTTTCTCTTTCTTTTTTTTTTTTTTTTTTTTTTTTTTTTTTTTTTTTTTTTTTTTTTTTTTTTTTTTTTTTTTTTTTTTTTTTGCTAAATCTGGCAGCCGTAGTAGGAAGGGAGAGTGTGTGAGTGAGGGTGCATGTTCCTGTTACCCAAACTCCGAGCCTGTTTTTCCGGCAATATTTCTTCACCGAGATGATTTAAAAAAAAACAAAAAAACAAAAAAAAAAACACTGAAAAATTGGACACGTTTAAATCTGCACATAAAGGACAAGTAAGAAAATGCTGGAACGGCCAGCTCGCCTCTCCAGAAACCTGAAACGCTCCCCCAGACACCCTGGATGCGAGGGGTGACGTGTGCGGAGAACCTCGGGGTGTTTGCAGAAGCGCTCGGCTCCGTGCCTGTCTCCTCCCGGGTCGAGACGCAGCTGGGCCCCCGCTCCCGGGCTGGCGAGGCATCCATCCGTCCCTTGCGGTCAGTGACCTGCAGAGACCTCGTCCTGCCCCGCGTGGCCTGTGGCTGCGGTGCACGTGGCGCTTGCCGCCCTCATAAACCCCAGCGTCTGAAGAACAACGATTCGGGGACACGGCAGGCAGATCAGGACTTTGCGTGGTGACGCTGAGCATACAGCCCTCGCCGTCCCGCCCGCCCCAGACGCCCGTTACCCGCAGCGGTAAGGCCGGATGGGGCGCACCGCGGAGGTCTGAAGACACCTTCCCCCTGCCGGCAGGGGGCGGTCTGTGAGATCTTCATGCCTGGGTGCATTTTCTGGCATGTGCCCCACGAGCCTTTGGAAACTCAGGCATGAGAAGGAGTTCTCTGACCTGGGCTCACTCTGCTCCGTCTCGGCTCCCTCCTGCCCCCGCCCTCCAGCTCCGTCCTCTCTTTCTTTGGCCTGCAGACCGGGTTTCTGGGGGGTGCGATGGACTTGGGGGACAGGCCCCTGTGGTCGAACCTGGCTGTTCCGGAGGCTGTGAGTGAACCTGCCCAGGTAGGATCCAGGTAGGATCTGGCCACAGGAAGGGCTTGACGTGGTGGCCGGGGGGGTCAGGCCCACGCTGGAGACCCACCCCAGGGACGTACGTGGGCACCCCGAGCGTGCACAGGTACCCCAGGATGCCCGGACCGCAGGTAGGGGACGGAGAGGGAGGCGAAAGGCGGCTGTCCCCAGCCCCACCCCAAATACCCCCATCCTCGGCTTCACTTCCCACACTCCCTTCGAGACGATCTGGGGGTACCCGCCTCGTGGGGCCCGCGCCAGCAGGGCGTTCCTTCGGCGGGACTCTGGTCCTCGTCCCCCGGTCCCCGAGGGGGACCACGGTACCCCCGGTGAGCCCCGCCTCTGTCCCCTGCAGCAAGAGGAGGGTCCTAGCGGGAATTAACCGGCTTGGAAACGCCAACAGACACGGTGCCCCGGGCTCCTGCCGGGATGGGGGGCGGTGGTGACCAGGAGGGCCAGAGGCTGGGGCGCGGTGCCACCGCGGAGGCGTGCGCGGGGAGAAACACGCGTGCTGCTCGTGCGCCTTCGGCTTTCCGGCTGTGGCTGATCATGTCATTGAAGTGTTGGCCGGCGGTGCGTGTGACAGCGAGCGAGGTGTGACGGGCTAGGTGGCTGGGGTCAGCCTGGCCACGCTGCGGCTGCCCCAGGGACGCACCAGGCCCAGGACCAGGACCAGGAGCCCTCAGACAATCATGCGACCAGGACCAGGAGCCCTTGGACAATCAGCCAAGGGCCGGTGGAAATGTCCCCCCCCCCCCGAACAACCACGGTGCCACCAAGCTGCAGGACCCCAGGGAGCGCAAAGTGGGGACAGCCCTCTCGGGAGAGCTGCTCGGCTTGAAAGGGACGTTTAATTCAAGACCAAAGTGCGTTTGGTGTCATGTGCACTGGTCTTAATTATCCTTACGCAGCGGCCTGAGCCCCTGGGACTCAGGGATGGGGCCCTCGTTTACGGAATGAGGAAATGCACGTCCACTTGAGGAGAGCCTGCCGACGACCCCAATTACTCCTGATTTTCGCTCCTCCTGGGGCCATCGGTTGGCGGCCAGTCTACTGTCCTCCGGCTGCAGCCCCGTGCCACCCTCTGGATCCAGAGAACCCCGAGAGCCACCAAGTCCTTGCCAGGCATAGCTAGGGACCGGTGCCCTGTTATACCTCACCCGAGTCATCTGTGTGACTTACCGTGTCGTCCCCATGTCACCACCAGGAAAGCCAGTCTCTGAGGCAGGAGGCAGAGCCCAGGGCAGGTGACAAGGAGACGGTTAGGGGAGGCCCCCCTGCCTAAGACCCAAGCCATGCGTCCCCGTCACTCAGCTCTCTGAGCTTCTGCTTCACCATCTACAAATGCAAATCATAATAGTCCCTCCTCCATCGTGTTGCCGTGGGGTTTGAATTAATACACGCGAACAGCCCGGGCCTGGACTCCAAGGCCGGCCACTCACAGCCCCCGGGGTGGGGGTCCCAGCCTCCAAGGTGGGCCCTGGGGCCAAGGCGAGGGCAGGCGAGGGCGTCAGGCTGTGCGTCCAGCATCCCAGGCAGGGCGCCCCCTTTCCCGTGGGAGCTCGGCGTCCTGGGCCTCCCGGGGCTGACCCAGGCCAGGCATGGAGGTGGGACCGTCACCCACCCAGAGAGCCTGGTCCTCGGGCGGTCCGGGCAGATGCTAAAGGCTCGCAGGAGGAAGTGCGGACCATCGTGGAGAGAGGGCTGACCCACAGGCTGCTGCACGGGGTCCCCCCGAGTCTGACCTCTGAGCTCGGGCACGCAGTGGCTCCTGGCACAGGTGAGCAGGGTCAGGGCGGGCGTCCTGGACGCAGCACCGGGCCTCTGAGGGCCACCGGGTCCTGGCACGTGGCCCGAGGCCTTCCTGGGCAAGGCTTGCTGAGGTAAGCGGGGTGCCACGTAACTTCGGCGCTGCTGGGAGGTCCAGCCCAGCGGGGGCTTCTGAGTCTCAGGGTGCCCCAGCGTGGACACCCCCACCCACCCAGAGATGCCTGAGACGCTCCGTCTCTCGCAGTCCCTGAGCGAAGGCCAGAGGACATTAGGACCCCCCGAAATACGGCTGGGGAGCCCCATAACCAGTCTCCCCTGCTCCAGGATAGGGAGCTGCACTGGCGGCCGGCACTGTCATCACGAGCGCCAGGCACCCCTCATCTGAATGGGCCTGAGGAATCCTTCTAGCAATAAAAACAGATTTAATAAACGAGACAGAGAAACTACTTTAAAAAAAAAAACCAAGGTAGTAAATATTCATTGATGCTCCCCGAGAGATCGATGGGGTAGTGTGTCAGAAAGAGATTAAAATACACTCACCCGTGCACATGCACACATGCACGCACACACACACGTGAGCGCGCGCGCACACACACACATGCACACCGTGCACACACACACACCGTGAGCACACCCATGCACACATGCACCCGTGAGCACATGCACACACACACACGAGTGCGCACACACACATGCACACCGTGCACGCACACACACTGTGCACACACACACACCGTGAGCACACCCATGCACGCATGCACCCATGAGCGCACCCGTGCACATGCACACACACACGAGCGTGCACACACATGAGCACACACACACATGCATACCAGCATGCACACACACACGAGCGCACACACACACACCGTGTGCACACACACTGTGCACACACACAGTCGTGAGCACGTGCACACACACGCACACACCATGCGCACACACACCCATGAGCACACACACACACATACTGTGAGCACACCTGTGCACATGCACACGCACACCGTGAGCACATCCATGCACACACGCCCCCGCACGCCCACGTGCACCCTCAGCAGCAGCCCCGCCCCCTCTCTGCTGCCCAGACGCACCGTGAAACCCCTTGTCCTAGAGGCAGGGGGTCCCCCACAACTGTAGCTGCAGAATATGACGCCCAGAACCTTCCTGACACCGCTTCCCGCCCACCGGGTCACACCAGGGTGACGAGACAGCCCCCGCGGTGCAGCCGGAGCCGTGCAGCGGGTGGCAGCTGGGAGGCCCCGGCAGCTGCTGGGTCCCCAGGCCGCGCCTGCCGTGGGCTGGGCTGGGCCCGGGAACTGGGCGTGTGCCGGTCCCTCCAGCAGAGGTAGCGGCCAACAGCCCCACCGCGGCCTGGCTCCCGGGGCGCTGAGCTCCCTGAGGCGCTCGCGCCAGAGCCTGGGTCCCAGGAGGAGAAGGGGACCCTCTGGGCCCTGCGGGTGGAGGCCCAGCTTCCGCCGCCCGGCAGCAGGGCGTCTGCGGGGACCGACCGCCGTTGTCTACTCCGCCAGGCTGCGACGTGGGCCCCCACGGCGTGAGTCTGGGGTGGACACCAACTGGGGAAGCAGCTGCGGCCTCCCGAAGGCCGGAGACCAGCAGGGGACCACGGGCCAGCACTGTCACTCCCAGCGCAGGGCCCGAGGACCCTGCGAGGCGGCAGGAGCTCTGTGGCTGTGCCCAGGGAAGGCGGCTGGGGGACTTTACCCTGAGGCCATGGGGAGCCACCGTCAGCGGTGCAGGTGCCACCGTGGGGAGGCGAGGTGGGGGGCAGGGACCGATATGGGGTGAGTGCTCCAGTCCGGAGCTCACAAGGAGAAACCAGTGAAGGAGGGCTTGGCCTGGAGGGCGTGACCGTGGTCAGCTGCTCTGTGGAGAGCTCTCATGGGGGTGCCGAGGGTTCCTGCTGGGCCCCTCCGGGGTGAGCTACGGCCTGGTGCTGGAGGGTCGTGACTCAGGGGGCGGCGGCATTTCACCAGAGCCAGGGGACCGACCCAACCCTCCCAGACTCAGCGCCTGGACAGGAGGCCTCACCTGGGGACAGGTGAGCCGGCTGATCCATCTTCCCCCAGACACCCTCCCACAGGAGGCCTCCCCAGAGACTCGCCCCAGGCCGAGCTCCAGGCTTTGGGACTTTCTCTGCCTTCTGCCTACATCCTTAGGCCCCACTCTGAGAATCCAGCAAAGCCAGCTGTGGCCTCGACCTGTCCAAGAATGGGGTTCCCCCCGCCCTTCCCCAGGCGTGGGTCTGGGGGGTGGAGCCTCAGGCAGATCAGGGCCCGGCCGTCGGGCGCAGTCCTCCCTGCGCTGTCCACCTCCTCGGGCCGGAACCGGGGCACAGCACGCGGAGCTCAGCATCGTCACTCTGCTGTGTCAGCGGCAAGGGCAGAGAGGCATTTGGGAGCGGTAGCAGGTGACCCTCCCTTAGGGGCACCAGGGGACACCGGCCACGGAGGGTGGAACACAACTGTGGTCTCTCGGAGTCCGGCAACGAGGACACCTCGCTCCTGACATGACAGTCCCCGAAATAATACGTGTCTGCTCTGTCTGCAGACGAGACAGAGGCCCCATCGCTCTGGGTGCATCCCCAGGACCCACACTCTGTGACAAACGTCACACTCTCAGCCCGGCCTCCTCCCGAGAAGCCCCGCTTCTGAGACAGAGTGACCTTGACTGCCCTTGGCTCCCAGCCTTTTCCTCGGGCCTGCCCTCAGCCCTCAGCCCACGGCCCACCACCAGCCTTCGCCCCCCGGGGCCTGGCAGCTGCTTCATTAAAGACCCCGGAAGCCGAGTCCACACCTGGGCGGCTGCCGCCCCGGGCGTCTCTCTCCAGCCCCCGGCACCTGTCAGGGCGAACCTCCGTGGGCGGGCACCCAGAGCTTTTGTTTCAAGACCAGCCAGTGCTCCAGCCTCATCAGGAGGCGCCGAATAAATTTCCCTTGATTAGACAGACACCGGCTCGCCCATCGCGGCCTCTTTCTCCTCATTATCCCTGCATAAGCGCGGGCGTGACGGGCCACACGGTTCCATCCGCACCGAGAATCCTGGTCCCCGGAGGAAGCCGGCGGTGCACGCGTTTGTGCATTTACGGGAAGGCGGCCGGAGAGGGTGGGCTCCCCGCTCTGCCCACCCCCCGGGGCTGCCCCTGCACCGCCAGGTCCTCCGTGGCGAGGACAACGCCCCCTCCTCCCCCAGTGACAGGGTTGGGGAGGGGTACGACACCCCTCACGCTCGACTTCAGTGCAACGAGGCGGGAACAAGCAGCGAAAGGCACTCAGAGCAGCCAGGGAAGAGTCAACGGCTCCCCCGTTCCCAGGCAGAGCGTCCGGGTAGAAAATCCGAGATAACGCAAAACGCCGCCACTTCGAATAAGTCAGCGCATCCGTTTCGCAGGCGGGACTCAAGGACCTGCAACGCATTCTGTCCCTGCATTCCAGCAGCGCGTAATCAAAAATTGACATTTCCTTTTAAATGCCACGGAGAAAAACATTCGTAAAAATACCGGGGAACACATTTAATAAACACTGTTCGAGACCTGTGTACTGAAAACGACAAAATATCACCAAAAGAGGTGAAGGAGCTCCCAAGGAGAGAGAGAGAGAGAGAGAGAGAGAGAAACCGTGGTTATCATTATTGCCCCATTGTTAAGCTATCAATTTTCCCCGAGTCCATCTGCAGATCTGGTACATACAATCCCAATCATAGACATGGACAAGCGTCTTCTAAAATTCATATGGGAAAACAAAGGACCCGGAAGAGTCAAAATGATTTTAGGGAAGAAAAATCAAAGATAGGGGACTCACCCGATCCAGCCTCAAGTTCTATTTTTAAGCTACAGTAATCAAGACGGAGAGGTACCGATGGAGAGATAGCCCGATCAGTGGGACAGAAAAGAAATTTCAGACTAGATCAGACACAAGGCCACCTTTTACAAAAATATTTTAAATGCACTAGGGAAAGGATAATCTTTTTAACAGATGGCACCGACACAGTGGGCTATCGATACGAAGAAACACACTTAAATCCTTACCTCACACCGTTCACGAAATTTCAGGGGAATTCAAGAGTTAAATGTTTTGATATACTATACACATTTCAGAAGGAAAAAGCGAAGTGTGTTTTTATAATCTTTGGGGAAGGAAAACCTGGGGAGCAAAACACAAAATCTGGTCATATTTTAAAACACATAATGGTCATATTTTACGTGTAAAACTAGTTGACATCGTCTACTGGACCAAAGATGCGATTGTAAAAATGCAAAAGACAAAATAACAGACTGGGAGGAACTATGTACAACCCTTAATATAAACAAAGACTAAACCATTTAGAAACTATGAAGAGTCCTTGCAGGTAAACAAGGAAATGATGGCAAACCCAATAGAAAAATAAGCAAAAATCATAAACGGGCAACTCAGAGAGAGGACATGCAATTAGCATCACTCAGAGAAATTCAGATTAAAGCAGCGAGACGGTTTGTCTCTAAACTAACAAAAATTTAAAGTAGCAGAACTGCCCAGTGCTGGCTATCGTGTGGGGAAGCAAACCCACGGTTCTATCACGTGTGTCATTTTGTGTACATTTGTAAAATCTGTTTATGGGGCAATTTCACAATGTCAAGAAACATTGCAAATGCGTGTACTCTTTGTGCAAATTCATTTCCAGGGATCTAGAGAAGTCATACATATCCACGAAGATAGATGTATTCGTTTCCTGTGGTGTTTCTTAAAAGGGAACAGATTTGTTGTCTTAGGGGCTATGATGTTCAGAAGTGTCAAGTCAAGGCATTGGCAAGACGACTCTTCCAAGAGACTGTGTGGTCACTTTGAGCCCATCAGATAATCCAGGATAACCGCGCTGCCTCCAGGTCCTCAGCTTCGCCCCGTCTGCAAAGCGCCCGTTGCCACGTGAAGTCACATACTCATAGGGTCCTGTCTCTTTGGGAGGACGCCGTTATTCTTTCCGCCACGCTGGTCGTTCAAAGATGCACACTGCGGCACTCTTTGCAAAAGCGGAAACCTGAAGGACCTAAACGTCTGTCCGTTTGGGAATGGAATCCATGGAAGGACAAAAGCTTGGCTACACTATAATGACCCACTACGTAGCCATTCAGAAAAATCACACTTACCTGTTCACACGGACATGTCTGATTCCTGAGACGCATTCATGAGCCAAGATCCCGTTGTATACATCATCACGATGATGGTGATGGTGGTGATGATGGTGGAGATGGTGATGACAGTGATGGCGATGATGATGGAGATGGAGATGAGATGGTCGTGATGATGATGATGGTGATGGTGATGGTAATGGTGATGGTGATAGTGGTGATGATGATGATGATGGTGAAGATGGTGATGACGATGGTGGTGGTGATGATGATGATGATGATACGGTGATGATGGTGATGGTGGTGATGGTGATGATGATGGAGATGGTGATGGTGGTGGTGATGGTGATGATGGTGGTGATGATGATGATGATGGTGATGATGGTGGTGATGATGGTGATGGTGATGGTGGTGTGATGACGATGATGGTGGTGGTGGTGGTGATGATGATGGGGATGGTGATGGTGATGGAGATGGCGATGGTGATATGATGATGATGATGATGATGATGGTGATGACAGTGGTGGCAGTGATGATGGGGATGGGGATGGGAATGGGAATGGGGATTTCAAGATAAGAATAAGTTTTTCACCGCTGGTATACTATAACAACAACATTGACAAGAAACAGTCTGCTCACCCTCCCTTGATGCCAAACCATGGCCTGTGTCACTTCCCCTCCAGCTCTTCGTGACAAAGCCCCTCTCCCCGACCGCACCTGAGGCCGACTCCTCTGAGCCCTTTCCCACGAGGCCGCGTCCTCGGCCCTGTCATTGGCCTGCGTCGCCCGGCTTTAGCGGGACTGTGAGAAGTAAAGCCTGCTTGGCGATCTCCCTCCTCCGGTCCCCAAGCCGCGTGCCCACCCTCCTGTCTCCATCCTGCCGTTAGCAGGAACCCCGTGGGCCAGGCGAGCGGAACCTACAACTCTCATCCCTCTCAGTGGTCTGCACGCACCAGCCCCTCTCACTGGCAGCGGCCGTCAGTCCCAGCTGCCCCGTACCAGGGTCGAGTGCCGTCCCCCGGTGACTGCCAGGGCCCCGACCCCCGCGGCCGCCTCGCCGTCTGTGACAAGTGTCAGGACTGTGTTTTCTTTGCAGTGCTCACGTGCAGAGGCCACCGCAGGGAGAGGGCACGGTCTGAGGGTCCCTCCCCATCACCTCTGATCACACCTGAATGACCATGCGAGCACACCAGAAGGTGGCCTCCTGCCCTCGGCGGTGTGAGCACCCCCGCCCTCGGCGATGTGAGCACCCCCGCCCTCGGCGGTGAGAGCACCCCCGCCCTCGGCGGTGAGAGCACCCCCGCCCTCGGCGGTGTGAGCACCCCCGCCCTCGGCGGTGTGAGCACCCCCGCCCTCGGCGGTGAGAGCACCCCCGCCCTCGGCGGTGAGAGCACCCCTGCCCTCGGCGGTGTGAGCACCCTCGTGGGGTAACCATGGTGTAACCACGGTGTTTCACACCGAGAGGTCAACCGGTGCAAGCAGCCAGCTTGGGAGTTCAAGAAAACTAAAAGTTGCGGTCTCTACACTATAAATTTGCTCATTGACGAGGCTCAGAACCTTCATGTTCTAGAGGCTCAAAAAATTTGATCTGAAGTGATGAATTTCTACTCTGCTTTGCTTTAAGTGTTTTTTGTTGTTGTTGTTTCTGTTTTTTCCTGATGATTTGAAGCTTTTGATTATCAGAAGGATTAAAAACCGTTTCCAGAACTCTGGTGTGTGACGACTCGGTGAGCAGGGGGAGGGGTGTCAGGCCACACGGGAGCCGAGGGGGACCTCTCCGCCCTGCGTGAGCTTCTCACGCTCGGAGAAAGGCCGGCTGCGACCCCCGCGGAGGTCGGGAGGCTGACGCAGGCGGGGACGAGGTCGGCCGGTGAGCACAGAAGGTCCTGTCTGCCGGCCGGGGTGCCCGCGGGCAGGGTGGGGTGGGGTGGGGTGGGCGCCAGCCCCGGCCAGTGGCTGCCCTGCCTCTGACTCTGACGTCTGAGCCGCCGAGGGCACGGCCTCCCTGGCGCTCTGAGTGGAAAGATTCTCAAGGACAAATTTAATTTATTTCTGTTTCCCGCAGAGCAGATAGCCTGTCACTCTCAGCAGAAAGCGTGATTGCTGTCGTCAGCACCTCCGCCGGGACGCGTGGCACCTGCCGGGGGCTCTGGGCCCGGCCTGCGGCTCTCCAGCCGGCCGGGAGTTTACGTAGCGCCTCCTGCCCGCACCGCCGAGCAGCTGCCGTCCGAGTCGAGCTGGTATGGCTGCTCCTGCGGGAGGCACGGGGCCCGGCCGGAGAGGCCACGGGGGACGAGGACGCTCCAGCGCGGCTGGCCTGTGCCAGGGAAGCCGCCTCCCGTGCAGGGAAGAAATTGGGGGTTGGGGGGAGTGACGGGAGCGTGTAAAACACCCATGGAAGGGGAGCCGATCTGCCTCTCTCCCGAGTGTGTGTCCTGAACCCCTGACACCCTGGAGCCCTGGGTGCCCCATCCCATGAGGCGAGGAGCCCCCAGTTCTGTCTTTAGTCCCCAGTTCTCCCGGCCACCCCTGGGCTCCGTGGGGGAGGTTAGTGCCAAAGCAAACGGGGAGCACACAGACAGACCCCGTGTTTCTCTGGGCGAAGGTCCGGCCTGGTGGTGTGGCCTGGTCCTCCCCCCTCCCCGCAAAGCAGGCTTCGCACAGGGGCTGGGCACCCACTGCCTAACGAGGCTGTGGCCACGGGCCCAGCCCCACAGAGCTCTGCGGGCCCAGGGAGCTTTCTCGGGGAGCCCAATGGGAGCCAGGCCCTTGCCTCCCCAAGCCGGCCCTCTGTGCCGGAAATGGGCCAACTGTCCCACAGAGACAATGGCACCGGGACACAAAGCACCTCCCCCGTCATCCAGGTCACTGTTCCCGGAGCTGCACGAGCCCCCCACCTCCTGCCCCCGCCCCGTGACAGCCCAGAGCGGGCGGGGTCCCCGGGAGTGCAGCACGGACCGTCACACAGGTGAGGCCTTCGTGTCACCTTCTCACAAAGTGACAGGCATAGCCATCCCTCCAGCTACACCCCGGAGTGCACACGTGCACACAAGCACACACACACCACGCATGCATACACACCACACACATACACACTCACACCGCACACACTGCACACACGCACACACACACACTGCACGTGTACACACACTCACACTGCACACTGCACACACATTCACACCACGCACGCACACACACACTACGCACACACACTCACACGCACGCACACACACCACGTGCGCATGCGTGCACACACACACCCCGCATGCGCACGCACACACACTGCACACACACACACACTACACGTGTACACACACTCACACTGCACACACACTCACACCATGCGCGTGCACACACATTCACACCGCACACACACCACACACACTGCACACTGCACACACACTCATATCACACACACACCACACACACACTGCACACACACAC
>PVKZ01007745.1:0-20566 GCA_004027375.1 Macroglossus sobrinus | reverse complement strand
GGACCCCCTCCTGTGCCCCCGTCCGTGTGTGGACCCCCTCCCCGTGCCTGCGGCCTCTGGGAGAAGGGTCTCCTGCTGGAGAGAGCGTGGCTGTGGACACCCCTGTCCCTGCTGGCCCCTGGGGGAAGCCGTATGCTGAGAAAACCAGGTGGCAGAGACTCTAAAGTTTTCTGGAGTTTTCTCTCTGGGCAGACATGCTCAGAGACAACGGCGAGGCTGCAGAAAAGTCCCCTCGTGGGCCTTTATTGACGAGGGGTAACGTGCAGTTGGTTGAGCGTCCGGCTTAAAGCGCCCAGAAGCCAAGGTGACGACGGCTGGGCCGGCGCTGACGTTGCTCCTTCTGGCTTGGGGCGTGCAGACACCGTGGCCAGGCCCTTTGTCACTGCTTTATTGTTCCACCGACTGCAGAACTGCTGACCTTGTGAGCATGACCCAAGATCCCAGTACCCGTCTGTGCTAAGCCACTTTTTCAGCTTCCCAAGGAGCCTCTATTCTCGGATGGCCGGTGTCATTTGATCCCAGCCCGCTCAGCTTTTTGTTCTTAATTCCTCTTGTTTACACTGAGTTTAATCTCTGTCATACTTAGGGTTTAGTGAGAGGAACCCTCCCCTCCCCGGGCCTGGCCATGTGACCGCATCAGTTAGGCCCATGACAGGGGCTTTAAATGTGTCTATCTCTTGAAAGAACAGACGGTCTTCAAAGCCTTAAGCCTTTGCCCATAAACAGCCTTTAAAGGGCGTCAGAGGCCGGAGTGACAGGGGACCACCCTGAACAGGGCAAACCGGGCTTTGAAATGGAAAATCCATCCGTTTCTCTCGTTAGCGTGTGTGCCATGGAAAGGCTCCGATCAGTTTTATAACAGCTTTGCCCTTGAAGAGGCAAGAGAAAGTCACTGCGTATGGCTCGTAGGTTAAACTCGGACGCTAGGCTCGTGAGTGCCCGGTGGCGGGAATGAGGGCCCAGGTGCCCGTGTGCGCGGGGCCGGTGGGCAGGTGGCTGATTCACACCGTCTGGCATACCTGGGCCACCTCGAGGCTGTGTCGTGGCGGCTGAGTTCCTCGCTTCTTTCTGGAAATGGGGTCGATTCATGGAGCCGATGAACCAGGGAGACGTGGTCACACACACAGCTCGTCACCCGTGGACACGCGTCCAAAAGCAAGGCTGTTTCTACAGTGGTGACTTGACTTTAACTCAGCCCATCAAGATGTTTTAATCATGGTGAAATACACGAGACGTAAACTTGCCGTTTTAACTGTGCCTACGTGTGCAGTTCAGTGTCATCCCGTCCATTCACACTGCCGTGTGACCGTCACCACCGTCTTCTCCAGAACCTCTCACCTTGCCAAATGGACACTTTGCCCGTTAAACACTCCCTCCCGTTGTCCCCGCCCCCAACGCATCCCCCACCCGGTGCCGCGGGTGAGCGAGCTCACGCTGCATTTGTCTTTTCATGCCTATTTCACTGCACCCACTGTCCTCGAGTTTCGTCCACGCTCTGGCGTGCGACAGGCGCTCCTTCCTTCCTAAGGCCAAGCGATGCCTCACTGTGCGTGTAGCCCACGCCTGTGTATCTGTTCGTCCACCGATGGATGCTTACTCGCCTCCACTCTGGGCCGTTGTGAGCAGTGCTGCACTGAGCACGGTGTGCAAATGTCTGTTCAGGGCTCGGCTGTCACTTCCTTGGGGCACACGCCCAGAGGCGGGGCACACGGTCATTTTATGCTAATATTTTTGAGCTGCCACCCTGGCTGGGCCACTTCATCTTCCCACCAATGGTGCCTAAGTTTCAAATGTCTGCACGTCTTCATCAGCACGTGTTAGTTTCTGTTTTGTGTGTGTGTGTGTGTGTGTGTGTGTGTGTGTGTATTTTTTATAATAGTTATCCTAATGGGCACGAAGCGATCTCTCATTGGAGTTTTGATATGCATTTTCCTAGTGATGAGCGATTTTAAAATCTCTTCACCTGTTCATCGGCTCCTTGCATATTCCCTTCAGAGACATGTCCATTCAAGTCTTTTGCCCATTTTCGAATAACATTTGTTGTTGTTGAGTTGTGAGAGCTCTTTGTATATTGCGGATACCAATCCCTCCTCGGATGTGCGATTTACAAAGTTTCCCCCATTCTTGCTCACTGGTGCCCTGTGATGACGACACGCTGGGCTGCCGGTCTCTGTGTGGGACAGCAAAGTTACAGGACAGGTGTAACAGAAGGGTGACCTGGATGCCCAGCCATACTGGGGCGGGCGAGCAGAGTGACGCCTGGCCTCTGGGGACAGTAGTGACGCCCGCGTCTGGGGCCACCTCCCTTACAGGCCGCGCTGTGGAAGCCCCGCCTGGCCCGTGAGTGAACCCCTGGAGCACAGTGTCACGTGAGGAAGTGGCCGTGGCACATGAGATCCACAGGACTTGGAAATCTGTGTCCTGGTGTCTGTTCCCGCACTGGCCGTCGTCCCCAGGGCTCCTTGTGGGTCCCCTTCTGGGGGGCCCTGAATCGTTGCATGCAGTCTTGCCTCCTGGGGATCTCCTGCCCATGGGGCCTTCCTTCACGTAGACCCTGAGCCTCGAGGTTAAGCTGCCTGTCTGGCCCGTGTGAAGCTGAGCTTTGGGGTCACCCTTGCTGTCCCACCGGCAATGCCCCCCTCCACCACTAGCCCAGCTCAGGGACCCGGGAGCCTCTCCCTCTCCCTCTCTCTGGCCAGTCCCCCCAGCCCTGCGGGTGCCTAGCTTCTTGGACTCAGACCCCCCCACTGCATCTCCCCCTTTCTGGAGGTGGGGTCTGCGGACAGTACGAAATGCTGGAGATTCCAGATTTGCCTGTTAACAGAGAACGCTTTCCCCGCGGTTCTGTCCCAGGTTGTGGCAAAATGGATTTTGCCCCAGTATCTCTAACCCGCGGGGGACTTTCCGGGGGGCGGGGGCAGGAGCAGGAGCTGGTCACGTGATCAAGAGCAGGCAGCGGCCAGCGTGGTGGATATGATTGCCACCAAGTCCTTCAAATGCTCCCGGCTTTGGACGGGACCCCTGCCCGCCCTGGGGGCCAAATGACCAGAGTCAGGCCACCGAGCCCCAGGGAAAGAGGGCGCCCGGTCCTTCTCCGAAGTAGTTCTTTCTGACGGAACCCGAAGCGTGGCCCCAGCTCCGCGCGCTCCGGGCTGCGCAGGCCACGCGCCCCTCCCCCGCAGCGACAGCCCTGCCTGCGCGGAGCCTGAGAACCGGCTGCGATTGTTACAGGGTTTTTTCCGTCCCGGATGAGCAGATGTGAGCGGTGCTCCGGCAGGAAGAGGCAGAGGGGCCGCTTCCCAGAGAGGGAGGGCCTTGGCCCGGTCGGGAGGACAGGGTGGGGGTGTCGGGGTGCTTCGGTCAGGAAACGCGGAGGGGCCCGAAGTCGGAGAGAGGCGGCAGCTGGCTGTGCAGAGGGCCAGGCCGGGGGCTCGCGCCTGGGCAGCTGCTAAGAGTGTGGGGTTCGTGACACCTTTGGGTGGGGCCGTGGGTGCCACCAGTGCAGGGTCTTCCCCATCCTGGTGCCACCCGCACCACCCAGCGCGGGGGCGGATGCCCAGCCTGGTCCCGGCGGGGGCGGGGGCCGGGGTGAGGACGGGGGGGCGGGGCCTGGCCTGGGACGGAATCGCCGGCGGCAGGGGACCCAGGCTCGCCGTGCGCGTGGTCAGCGCGTGGTCAGCGAGCTGCAGCCCCGAGCGGGGGGCGTGGATCGCCCCGCTGCCCAGTCCGCAGAGGACGCAAGCAGACGGGGAGACAGCAAAGGCCTTAGGACGGAGCCGCCTCCATCCTGAGGTGACATTTGGGGGTCAGCGCGTCTAAAGGGGAACCAGGAATCAGGGGCAGGCGTCTCTGCCGCACCAGCTGGGGAGCTGCCCGGGGCGCGAGCCCCTTGGCCGGGGCGGCTGGCCGCCAGAGCCCTCCCGGCAGGGCGCGGTCCCCGACGGCAGGGCGCGGTCCCCGACGGCAGGGCGCGGTCCCCGACGGCAGGGCGCGGTCCCACCCCCTCCTCTCCGGCTGGAGCTCCGGGTCCCCCGGCGAGCAGGAGCTGGAGAGGCGAGCAGCAGAGGTGCGCTGAGCCTGGAGGGTGTGGGCCCCCGGGCTCCCAGGCGTGTTGACCCCCAGCCAGGCCCAGGCACGCGGGCCGCAGCAGGCGTGACCCCCGACGGGCGCGTCCCCACCGGGGCAGGTCGCACGCAGAGGAGGAAGGCAGTGCCTCCGGGCCTGGCTGGGGAGGAGTGTCCGCCTGCACGTGTGGGTGTCCGGGGAAGTGAGGTCTCTGCCCCCTCGAGGGCTGTCGCTGTTCCTCTGCTCCCAGGCGTGCACCTCTGAGAACAAGTCGGGACCAGAAAGACACCTCGAATGCAAGAGAGAAAAGGGGCGCGCCTCGCACCTGCGCCTCCTGGAGCCAGGGCCGTTGATGAGCCTGTCGGGCGGCCCTGTGCCCCATCCTCAGGACGCCTGCTCCCCATCCTGTCAGGCTCCAGGCTGGTTCTTCCTCTTCAAGTGTTCTGAGCACGTGGGACACTCAGACCCACCCCCCAGACGGCCCCAGGCGGACCCGCTTGGGAACAGCTCCTGTCTGCCTTCCGGGGCCAGCTCCGTCCCAGCTCCTGCTGTGTAGGAGACAGACACCCAGTAGGACGAGTGCCAGCAGAAGCTCAGCCTGGGGGATAGCGGGCGGGAGTCTGAACACCTACAAACGCCCTCCCCGGGGACAGGCTGGTGTAGGCAACCGGGGGACAAGGCCACTGACAGCTTCTGGAGTTTTTTGTCTGAAAGCCTCTCACCTTAGAAGAGGCACAGGCTCCCTCAGGTAAAAACAGAAGTGGTCCCGAGACAGTCGCCCGCCGAGCTTAGGTGAAGTGCCCATGGGGGCATCAGCTGCACCAGGGGGCCAGCAACACCCCCAACCTCTGCTCAAGACCCGTGTAGATGGCAGGGGCCGGGACAGATGATCGGGGGCCCCTGGAGATGGCCAGTCTGCTGAGGGCTGGGGCAGAGTCCCTCCCCTGGGCACAGAGGAGGCCTGGTGGCTGCGGGAAGCCAGTTCAAGTGTCAGGGAATTGACAAGATTAGTACGCGTGAGCTGTGCTGAGTGGAGAAGGTCGCAGAGACTCGGCAGCCTCTGCAGCGGGCCCTTAGAAGCCTTGAGGGGACCCTGACTCTTCCTGGAGCTGCTCTGATGATTTTGACGTGGCTGCGGAGAAAACGCAGGGCCCAGGCTGCCAGCAGGTGGGCGGGGCTCTGCCTGTTCCACTCAGCGTAACTCATCACTCGCTACTGCCCTGCCCTGAAGCGTTCCAGGACCAGGGTGGGAAGGCACGTGGGTACCATGTCCCAGCTAAGGATGGACAGGCTTCCGATGATGGGCTGTGACAGCACTTTCTTCTTCGAAGAATTCAGCGTGCTTCTCTGTGGGCCACACACCATCACCTGTCCTCCAACCCGCTCACTGGCTTGTCCCCTGAACAAACTCGTCGTCACGCCAGCTGGGGCTACAACACTGGGCAGCCTCCCGGGAGGGGACAGCCTGCTGGGTGAGCACCTCTGACCCTCGATCGCTCTCCCTCCACCTGGCTCCACATGGGGCCTCCACTGGCCACCGGGCTGCCGGGCAGCGCAGACACCATCCTTAAAAACAGCTGTGGGCGGATGGCATTGTCCCCAACTTAGACTTCCCCTGTCTTGTTGACAGCAGGACCCGTGGCGGTGCCTCGTAAATCTGGAGTTTGGTGGCAACGGAGGAGGGAAAGTTGGTTCTAGTTTATATTCTTGCAACTTAACGATGTTATAGATCTATGTCTTGTCGCAAGGGAACAGGGAAAGCTCATGTCACTGCTTTCTTATTGTAGATGAACTACGTGCTCGTTGAAGCTACTTGGAAAATACAGAAGAGTGTAAGTAAGAAAATTAAAATCACGTGTAAAATCCCAGTTCATCACTGTCGAAAATCATTTTCTCCATGGTTTTGTTCTTCACCTAGTGCTTGAGAGCAGTGTTTGTAGAAACCAAAAGTACATGTTAATCGCCCATAGGGCTGGTGAACATTCAGATTCCGATTCTGAGGGTTTGGATCCCATTCGCCAGAGTTTCAGGCCCTCCTGAGGCTGCTGGTCTGCGAAGCACACCTCCGAGTAGCGAGGGCTCGAGCTCAGGCTGGGAGTCCAGATACTGCTTTTATCATGCAAGAGTGCTGGGGAGCGTTTTGTGTGACCTCTCCGAGCCTCAGTTTTCTCACCTATGAAACAGAGATAACATCTGCCGTGTAGAGATTTTGTAAAGAAGAAATTAGATAAAACAGGATTCATCTGTTGCTGGGCACATAGCAAGTGCCCAATAACTTGTAACTGTGGATCCCGAGAAAGAAGATAGCTAAGAAGAAGGGATCCAGGGTGGCTAACTGGGCTCAAATCAAACAAACAAAAGAGCAAACAAACACAACACAAAACAGAGTCCAACAGCCACTTCTTCACAGGGGCCTCTCACACAAACTGCACTCTGGGTAGAAGCCTGTCTGTACTGGACCACCTGCCGGCACCATGCTCCTGCCGCCTGAACCAGGCCTCATGCGGGAGTTCCTGGAATCCTATTTCAACCAGTAGGACTAAGACTTTCTCCATCTAATCAAAGCTGCTCAGCTATGGCCCCATCAGCATCTTCACCAGCCAATCAGCGCGGCTCCATTCTGACCAATCAGGACAGTGCTCTTTGGACCAATCAAACTGTGAGGATTTGGAGTGTTGAGAACAGACCAATCAGGGGCCAGGGGCGGGGCCTTCTGTCTATATAAGTCAGCTTCCCGCTGGCTGGGGGAAGCACACTTTCCCCTTCCAACGAAGCTTGGAGTTTGTGGTTCCGCAGCAAGATCACCAAGGACGTCTTGCCAGAGGGAGCAGAGTTGTCCCACAGGAGAGGGGCCTTGCCTCAGAGTTACCTCTTGGCTTCCTAATTGAGCTATTTCCCCCTTCCAGTTTCCCCCTTCCCTGCACCCCAGATTGGGGATTTCTGTGGGCACAGAACTGGCGCCTATGGGTTGACATAACTAGATTAAAAATATACGAATTATTTCTAGAACAGTGTGGTTTGAGTATACAGTTTAATCTCCTATTCGCTTTCACTTGACAGCATATGGCATACATTGTCCCAACATTAAAAATTCTCTGAAAACATAATTTTTAATAGCTGTGTTTTAATAGCTCTCACTGTGTTGATAAACCGTAATTTATTTGAACATTTAAGATGTGGAAATAATTTTTTATTTCTGTGTTCCTTATACGCCAATAAAATCTTGTTAACATATCAGCTATGTTATGGGATAGGAGAGCTTTACATTGAAAAAAAGTGGGCCGAGCTTTCTTTTTCTGGAAAACAAGGGTTACAAGAGCATTTTGAGAGAACAGCCATAGCAACTTACAAACCTCAGGCAAGGATTTTTTTTTTCTCACGTTCTGAGGGTTCCTGGTATTCTCTGGGCTCTTGACAACACTTATAGGAATACAGTTACACAAACTCTATAGTTCTAGCAACACTAACAAAACTGGTGATTTCCAGACAAAGGATATTTCATATCTTTGTTCCCAGTGATGAAAATAACTATTGAGAAGAAACCGAAAGAACTCGGGAAGACTCTTGACATTTTGAGAAAGAATTTCAAACATTTCAGAATTCTTTCGTCCTTGGAGATTCCCCCCTCGCCCTTGATTTCACGGTTGATAACCCATTAGCAAAGATATTTTATGAAATGTACTTGAACGCTTAGGAATGATGTTTATGTGGAATGTTCTATGCTGTTCTTTGAGGTTCCCTTCTTACTGGGCTCAGGGAAGACAGCTCTGAGCCGTGTGTGCACGTGGCCGTGCCACCCAGCGGATCACGCGTGCTGGGTCCACGCCAGCAGAGCGGCTGCTGGGATGAGCCCTCAGACCCTCGCCTACGAGGAAACCTTTCTCCTGAGATGAGCAGGGTTTCCGCCGACAGCAGCTTTGCCTGGAGCTGAGGATCAGTGTTGCTCGTTTCAGCATCTTTAAGGGAGACGTTTAAGGTCACGAGTTTCGTGGACTGTGTGACCAGGGAGTAGGACAGGAGGTGGCTGGCGGTCCTCATTTGTTTTCACCTCGCAGGGCGAGCGCGGCTATGGCCGGGACCCTGGAGAATCTTCCTGCTGAGATCCCCGCCTTGCAGATGGGAATGAATCATTTCTAAAAGGGCTGTGGGGGAGGACCCGTGATTCCTACCGAATCCCATAATCCTCTGGCTACTAGTTCTCGCCACGTGTGTGCACGACACCCCACCGCTGTAAACACCTGCCGTGTGCTGTTCGCTCCTGCACGGGCCTCTCCATCCCCGGCCTCCGCAGGTCGTAAGTGTTCTAGAAACACAGATCTTTGGGTGAAGCCTTAAGTCTACCCCAGCGGAACTGCTCTGTGGGGGGGCTTCGTGGGACTTATCCAGGACCGAGTCCTAGCTCAGAGGGGACCCGAGGAGCCCTGAGTCACGCTCGCCCCCGCTGGAGCCAGCACGCAGTCCTCTCTGGAGTCCTGCAAGGACTAAAGACCTGTGTGAGGCTTTCCTTTCTCTTAGCTCCCAGCTCAGGCGTCGTTTGTCAGCGTTTTAATGCCAATAGAGACTCATCGCATACTCATCAATCTGATGCTATTTATTTCTCATCAGTAATCATGTTTAGCCCAAGCAGCGTTGCCAAGGAAAATATTATTTCGCTGATGTTAACATCTGTTCACATAAATCTGATATTCAGATTCACCACGTCCTGCTATCGGATCGCCGAAGGGCCCCGGGGACGGTCACACCCAGGGCTGCAACCAGCTCCTCGTGTCTTGCCTTTGTGATATGTGTGCATTTTTGTCATTATTTTCTGAAGTAATATCTGCTTCCTTTAACAAATTCCAAATGGAATCACAGAGGGATGATTCTCCCCGATTCTTTTCTTCTCCCCGCACTGCACGCAGGGCCTTTCTTGCCGGGATTGTTGAAATTCGATGTCCCTTTGCTCTTGGGAGACAGCATGTGTCTTTGGTGGAGGTGACAACCCACCAACCGCAGTCATGCTTTTCTGCATCTGAGGGATGGACAGGCCCAGCCGAGGGACCTTGCCGCGGGCACACATCTGTCCTGCTGCAGGTCTGGACACTGGGGTCGATGTCTGGGGTCCCCCGGGAGGCCCCCCATCAAGGGGAGGGAGGAGAGCAGACTGCATGCCTGAGAGCAGCTCCCGACAAGGGGCCATCGGGGGCGGCCGTGTGGGGCAACGGTCATCCCACACAGGTCAGCATGTGTCCTGCGCAAGGAGAGTGATTTATGGGCCACATGACCCGGCCTGTGACCCGAGGTGAATGGAGCCTTGTTCCGGTCGGCAGCTGCCCCGTGGCTCGTCCGGTCACCCTGCAAGCCTGGCTCCGTGAGAAGAGGCGGTGCCTGTCCCCACGGTGGGTCCCGAGACCTCGAGGCAGCCGGGCCTAGGCAGGAAGGGAGGGGCTGGGTCACACACACGTGGGCGCGCCTTGTTCCCAGGCTTGCCACCCGTGCCAGGGGGACCCACGCCCACACGCTGGAGGCTGGAAACATGCTCCCCCCGGCATGCCCGTTCATGCCACCTGCCAAAGGCGGTTTCACGAGCGGCCGGTTTGTAGACACTTGTCTCTAGAGCATCTATAGAGATTGAACGTGAGACTCCAGGAGACACTGTGGCTCTTTGCCTGCATTTGTGGCCGACGCTAGCCTGTGGCCACGTGCGCCCTCCTCCTCCTCAGGAGTTGCTCTGTCGTCCAAATGGGTCCCCAAATGCCACCCCCTGAGGACGCACCCAGGGGTCTGTACCCCGGGAGGGCACCGTGTCGACGGGAAGAGCCGAGAGTGCACCACGAAAGGTTTCCTCGTGGTCAGACACACGTGGAGCCTGCCGTGGCATCGGGACACACGCATCGCGGCGTGCCCCTGTCCTTCATCTCCAGATCCTTCTCAGGTTCCCCAAACTGGAGCTCTGTCCCCGCTAAGGGCTCACCGCCGCCCCCTGCACAGCCCTGGGGCCACCCTGCCCCTCGCCACCTCCGCGCGTCTGACCCCGGCACACGCCTCATGCGAGCGGAGTCCCCAAGCGTTAGTCAGGTCGCGCCTGGCTCATCTCACTCAGCGTGCTGTCCCCGAGGTCACTCGTGTCACAGCACCCTTTCTGTTCATCCTGCCTTCGGCCGAGGACCCCCGGGTGGCGTTCGCCTTTCGTCCCCTACGAGTCAGATGGCGATGGCCGTGGGGTGCAGGTGCCTCCCGTGCCGGACCACGTAATCATTCCGTTTTAACATCTTCAGGCATTTCCGTGCTGCTTTCCACAGAGGCCGCACCATTCTGCAGCCCCGGCCGTGGTGCCCGAAGCCCCGATCCCCGTGCACACCTGTCGTTTCTGTGCGTGACGGTGGCGTTTCTCTAACGATTCGGGACACGGAGCATCTTCTCGTGTGTTTGCTGGTAATTCGTGCGTCTTCTCTGGAGAGATTCCTATCAGGCAGCTTGTTTGTGGTGGTTGGTTTGTAAGAATTTTTCATATACTCTGGATACGCATCTCTGTCAGATCCGTAATTTGCACGTGTTTTTCCCCGTTCTGGAGGTTGTCTTCTCACTCTGTCGATTTTGTCCTTCATGCACAGACAGATTTAACGTCGCCGTAGCCCGATTTATATACGCTTTCTTTCGTGGCCTATCACACGTTTTGAGAAGGAAAACTTTGTTCTAAATGGGACAGAGCCAGGCAGAAGTGATAAAGCAGCTGGCAGCGGCCTGCGGAGGCCGCGGTGGTAAATGAGAAATTGCTCTGTGGCGCAGGAGGGGAAACCGGTCGGCCTGCCTCTGAGTGGCCCTCAGCGAGCATTCCTGTCACACCGCAAATTCCACGGGGCTCGGCAATCATCGGAGCCCGGGGCCTCGCTCTGGAAACTTAAAGGAGCGGCGCCTTCTCGTTCAAAACCACAGACACCTGGCCCACAGGAGCGCCCGGCCCCGCTGTTCTGTGCCATTTCTGCACGTCTGTGCGCACAGCACATGCATGCCCATGCACACACGCATGTAGTGCACACACATGCACACATACACACATACATGCACACATGTACGTACACACATGCATACACGTACACGCACACGTGTGTACACACATATGCATGCATGCACACACATGCACACACATGCATGCATGCACATGGGCACACACAAGCACATGCATGCACACGTGCACACGCACGCATGCACACGTGCACACAATGCATACATGCACAAGGCACACGCAAGCACATGCATGCACACATATGCACACACACGTGCACACACGTGCATGCACACACATACACACATGCATGCACGCACACTCACACGCGCATGCACACACGCGTTCAGATGCAGGTTACCTTTTAATCTTTTGTCCTTTTGATATAAATGGGACCAGATATCCCTGTCCTTAATCATCACTGAATTTCTGAAAGTTTTAGGTTCTACGTTGAGTATATTATATTTCTGTCAAAACAGAAATTCTCTCCAAGACTGCGCCTCGAATTCCAACATTCATGTTAAGAACGACTCCGAGACTCAACATTTTCTATCCGCGCCGCAGAGAACAACATCCTCACGGATGCTCACGGCCTCGGGTTTGTCTTCGCCCGTCTTCTCCTTTCTCCGGCCTCCTTCCCGTCGCATGCTTTTCCTACGGCCTCAGCTGCACGCGTGTCATTGTTCGAACCCGGGTCCCATCCTGGGCCTCTCTCAGGCTGCATCCAGAATCTGAGGCGGCGAACGCAGCCCAAGACCCTGGCTGGTCCACGGCCACCTCAGCTCGGCGTCACGTGACGAACCGGGCCCCCTCCCTCTGTCCCGTGGGCTTCCCCCCCTGCCGGCTCGTGTTAGCGGAGGTGGCACAATCTGCCTCTGGGGATTTCACTGGTGTCTGTTCCCCAGAGCCCCAAAGCTGCCACTTCTGGGAGTCAGGGCCATTTCTAGAAAGTTCCTTGCATCTGGTCCCCCTTTCATTGCTGTTCTCATAGCCTTAGCCCAAAGCGTGGCCTCTGGCCGAGGGGTGCTCTGGGTGTTCCCGGCCTCCGGTGTCCTCTGGCCTCCGTCCCTCCCCAGCCTCGTCCACCACCGCAAACACCGCCACCAGCTCACGGAGCTCCCGGGACACAGCTCTGCTGTTGTCCCCCAGCGGATTCAAACGCCCAGGGCTGTTTTGTTGTTCTTTTTTCATCACTTCCCCAGAAAGAGCCAAACCCCTTAGCCTCATTGTCAGTGCTCGCCTCATCTGAAAAAATAAAATAAAATAAAATAAAAATAAAATAAAATAAAATAAAATAAAATAATAAAATAAATAAATAAATAAAATAAAATAAAATAAAATATAAAATAAAATATAAAATAAAATAAAATAAAATAAAATAAAATAAAATATAAAATAAAATAAAATAAATAAAATAAGGCGGAACTTCGCCCTCCTCCCGTCCCGGGGTTGCTGTGAGGATGAGCCAAGGCGACATGAGAACGAGTGAAAAGCCCCAGGCAACGTGAGAACGTTCGTCCGGCTCCACGGACCGCTTGTCAGCGAGTGTTCAGATACGTGTGACAACGCAGACGGGAAGGCGGTGGGCCGGCTCGTGACAGGGCCGCAGCGGGGTCACGGTGAGTCCACGGCCGCGGGGGAGGTGGTGGGCGGTGTGGGGGACGGCAGCCCGGGGTTCTCAAGCCAAGCCAGGACCGCGGCCCGGCCGGCGATCTGTGTGCTCGGTCAAGGTCGAGGTCTGCCTTCATCCTTTGAAACGGTGCGGTTGGAACGGCACCCCGGGGGCCCGTCCTCTGCGGAACAGGAGTAAGGATTTTGTCCACTTAGCAAAACAGAGGGTCGACGGAGGGCTGCGTGGTTAACCTCTCTGAAAGGAAGCAGCGACGCGATGTTTTAACAGGCTAACCCGATTTCCTGCTCTCTCTCCTTCTGAGTGATCAGTCTGCAAGCACGCTTCAGAACGCCCAGCGGTAAGAAAGCTGAGCTGACCCCGTGCTTGCCAGGGACGTCGCCCCTGTCGGTTCTCTGTTGAAGCAAAGGCGCAGTGCCCCATCCCCAACCAGGCACCAGCGAGGGCTGCTCATGGGCCACCCCCGAGCTCTCGTTTCCCGAGTCCCCACATTGTTCACTTGTCATTCTCTCCAGGCTGCAAGGCATGCACCTAGCTTTTGGATTCTGGGTCTGAATACACGTTATTGAATAAGAAATGAGTTCTTGCAACTCTCTGAGGCCACTGGGCAGGAGTTAGAATCATCGCCAGGAAGGACAACACCCCCCAAAAAAAGCAGCCACGCTGTGCACAGGCCCCTCGGAGCTGCCGGGATTGATTTGTAATGTGATGTAATTTAAAGATCTCGGGAGGTTTTGCAGTGACCCGTGACTTACCCCGCGTAGCTGATACCCGTGAAGATGTGGCCTCGGGTATTGCTGACAGATCTTCTGACCCTGTCACTCTGAGATCCGTGCTGTCAGAGGTCTCGTTTCCACAGAGAGGTCTGGCTGGGGGTGGGGGTGGGGGGTCGCAGACTTTCCAGATAACGTCGACCTCGGCCACCCGTTCACGCAACGCACTCAGCGACTGCGTCCTGCAGTCTTATTACGGGCAAAGCACCAGCGAATGGCCACTTTCCTGCGGGGACACGTGGGAATTAAGTCCAGGGTCAGACGCGAGTGTGGGCCCGCGTCCTCGGCACCCCTGGTTCTGAAGGAGTGCGCATTTGCAGGGGCGTTGCGGGGGTGTCAAGTGCGGGGAACCCTCACCGTGGGGGTCAGTGGTCCCACTCGGCCTAGGGGGTGCGGAATTTGGTTCTTTATGGGATGATGCTGGTGTTTGTGAAGGGATTCTGAGCACCGTTCTGAGTTATCCACCCTAAGAGAACGAATGACGAGTGGATGCTGAGCTAAGGTTTGAACGGAACGCCATTTATTAGTTGAGTCTGGACCAGCGTCACAGGCCCCGGGTGCATTTAAAGGAAGAAGGAGCCGGCACCCCTGCCCCGAGGGCTCGGAGAGTTCGGGGTGCACACACACAAACCCCGGGGGACACGTGTCCCTGAGCGTCCTGGAAACCAGCTTGGGGTGCCTGAGACGCCCCTGCTGCCTTCGCTGTGTCCATCCCCGTGATGACACTGGGACGCGTTGCGCCTTTGTGGGGGACGAGGCCTCCGGGGCCAGCACGTCGGGGGGCGGCTGCTTCTCGCTTCCTCCGCTAGAGCTACAGGCAGCAGATTCTTGAGGACATTCCGTGTGGGTAAACGCCATTAGCCATCGAGTTGTCCCGGGTCACACGGCCACCGGTGGGTGGGGGGAGGAGCACCTGCCTCTGAGCCCAGCGGCCTCACGTGGGATCAGGTGCTTTGTGGGCGATTAACTAAGGACCTCGAGGCGGCCAGGCTGGGGACCGTGGACGCGGCGGCCTCACCGCTTCCCCAGTGGAGCAGAGATGACATACGCGCCTTCGGTGCTCAGCGCGCGCGCCCTCGATCCCTCTCCCTGGCTCGCCTCTCACGCCCCGCCTGTAGGGCAAGCACCCCGTGTTCCCCACCAGCTTCACGGCTCCCACCCCAGCCCAGCCACCCATCGCTTCCCCCTCTGCAGCTTCCTGCCCCTCTGCTCCCTGCGCCCACCGTGCCCCTGTAAGTCACGACCCAGCAGTAGGCAGGGGCTCCCACACCGCTGCCCTGAGCAAAGCCGGGCTCTGCACCCGTTTCACTCGGCCCTGCTCAGCCTAGAGCGCACCCACCTCGCTTCCTTGTTCACTGTTTTTCCCCTTTGGGACATGCCGAGATGACGCTGGCCTCAGAAATGTGCACTTGCCATCTCCCCTTCCTGGATGTTCCCCTCTCCCGGATGTTCACGAGGCCAGCTCCTTCTCCTCGTGGAGGCATGGCTCACCGCCTCCACGCAGCCCTCCATGACTTCCGGTCTCTAACGGCCACTCCCCGACCACCCCACGGGGGCTGGATCATGTCCCCTGGTCTTACTGCCTTTATAGTAATGATCGCCGATTGGTTTATTTTTGTGCGTGTATTTGTTTGCTTTTTTATTTTCTTCCCTTTATTTCCGTTCACATCGATACTTCCCGCAGCTCTGAATCCTCATCACGTGGTCGGTGTTCAAACCATCCTTGCCAGGGGGGTGAGTTTCCCGCGGCTGCTGTGACTAGTCACCACGAAGCTAGTGCCTAAAAGCCACACCGCTGTATTCTCCTCCAGACCTGGAGGTCGGAGTCTACAATGGGACGACAGGGCTACGTCCCCCCTGGAGACGCCCGTTCTTCGTTTCTTCCGGCTTCCAGTCGCTGCCGGTCTTCCTCCACTCACGGCCGCCGCCTTCCATCACCTCGGCCTCCGCTCTGTCCGCATACCCCCCCCCTGCCTCCGACCACCTCGCCTCCCTCCGTAGGAAGCTTTGTAACTATACTGAGCCCGTCCAAATAATCCAGGATAATTTCTCCCTCCCGAAGTCCCTCACTTAGGCACACCTACCAAGTGACTTTGGCCCCGTGAGGTCACACGTCCTTAGGCTCCGGGGATTACGAGGTGGACGTCTTCGGAGTTCCTTATTCCGTCTGCCACCCTGAGAAAAAAGACCAGGTGCATGAATGAGGTGGGTTTAAAATGTGTCCACCCATGGACGCCGCTCCCTTTAAGAGATGGATCCCAGTTCCTTTCCCTTGGATTGTGGGCTAGACTTAGCAACACCTTCTAACCAGGAGAAGGCGGCAGAAGCGAGGGTTTGCAGTTCCCTGGAGACGAGGTGTGAACGTAGAGACCAGGTCGTTACAAGCATTGCGATCCCTCCCTTGCTCTCTCGCTCTCGCTGAGGTCACCGGCTCTGGGAGAAGCCGGCTGTCACGTTGCAAGGACGCGCACTCCTGCCAACAGCCATGGGACTGAGCCATCTTGGAAGGGATGGGTCATGTCCCCTGTCAAGTGGCCCCAGCTGTCACCTCGACTGTGACCTATGAGAGACCCCGAGCCGGAAGCACCCCACAGATCCACTTCCAAATTCCTGACCCACAGAAACTGCAACATGATTAATTATGTTCATTGCTTTAAGCCACAGCGTTTGGGAGTGATTTGCTGTATAGCAATAAATAAGAAAGACAAGAAGCTATATTAAGACCTTCAAACAGAAGAAAACACTTTCTTTTGTGCCTTGAGATTCTCTGAAATGCTCTTCTGCAGCCAGGATCCCACGTCGCCCGCAGGATGAGACGACCAGCGTCCGATCCCAGGGACCCCGGCATTGGGGTGACAGCCCCTTAGGACCCTCCCCCGTCACCATGGGCCCCAGCAGCACACGTAGGTCTCATAGAACAATCCAGACAATATCGTTCTGAGTATGGATTTCATTCGTCAGTTCGGCTCTGTCTTCTGGGTGTGTCACTTTCCATTTTCTTTCAAATTCCATTTCTCTTCTCTCCTTTGGCTGCGGTTACAAGTATTCTCCAGTGTGTCCTGGCTACGAACCCGGCTGAGCCTCCCATCTTACTCTTTCCTTCTTTAACGACATACACGAGCCTCGTCTGCTGCTCCTCTGGCTTCTGCCAGCCTTCGAGAGCCTCCTACCCACTGCTCCCCTCACGTGGGGGACCTAAATGCCACAGCTGGCTCAGCATCCGCAGAAGACCACCTGGCCTGATTCCCGCCCGGGCCCTCGCTGCTGTTCCCACGGGCTGGATGTTTGTAGCAGTCAGGATCAAATAAACTACGCCGTTAGTAACAAACGAGACCAAAACTATTGATGGATTAAAACGCTTTGTTTTTCTTTGTTTCCCCCACCTCCACTCATGCGCCACGCCCATCACTACCTGGCTGGGGACACAGGCTCATCTCTGTCGCGCGGACCCGGGCTGGGGGCGCCTCCATCTCTGGGTTTGCATGACTGGCAAGGCAGAATGAAGAGAACGTGTAGAAAGAACGCATTTGCTCTTACAGCTTCCACCTGGGAGTGACATGCGCCCCTCTGGTCACGTGTCATTTACCAAAGCAAGCCACACGGCCACCGCTGACTTCAAAGGGGGGTGGAGAAGTGCAGTCCTACTGTGTGCCTGGGAAACTGAGAATTGGAAATATCTGATGACTATCAGCCATGTCTGTTCCAGGCCTGTCTGACCCCTTTGTAAGCTCTCCAGTTCTGCAGACAGATCAGATCAGATCAGATCAGATAAGACAAGATACGATAAGATTACAACTTTAACTATAACTCAAGTTGGCCTAAGAAAAATAAGTTTATTGGCTGATGCATCTGAAAGCTCCAGTGAGAGCAAACTCTAGCGTCAGAGGAAACTCGTCGCAGATACTCAGACACGGTGGTCGGAAGCTGGTGTCCCTCTCTCGGTTCTGCTTTCGTCCTTTTTGCTTTCATTCTCAGACGGAGCCTCCCAGAGACGGAAGCTCCAGGCTTACAACGGGCAGACGGGCCCTTCCTCGGGAATGTCAGCTGAAGTCGTAGGACTGCGGCTGACGTTGGGTGCCCGGTATGGGCCACGTGCTGTGCACCCCCAGTGGATACGTGAGGCTCAGCAGCTGTGACATCTCATCGGCCAGGCTCTGCCCAAGGGCCGGGGTGCGTCAGCCTCTCACGCACTGCCTGGTCCGAGGCTGGAGGGGGCGTGGCCCCAGAGAAGAGGTCAATGCCATCCAACCCAAGAGGGGGCGTGGGTGTGGGCAGATGACGCGGTCACACGTTCTGCATAAATACTGCTCATGTGCTAACTCAGGCCACGAACCGCTCACCTCTCCCTCCAGCCCTGTGGCTGTGGCCTCCTGTCCGGCACGTCCCAGCTCCGATTGGCTCTGGTGGCAGTCAGTGAGTGAAGCAGAGTGGCCCCAACTCATTGTGTCCTGGGTTGTAATTATAATGAGCCCATCCAAATAACCCAGGATAATTTCTCCATCATCTTGAGGTCCTTAACTTAGTCACACCTACGAAGTGACATTGGCCACGTGAGGTCGTATGTCCTTAGGCTTCGGGGATGACGAGGTGGACGTCTTCGGAGTTCCTTATTCCGTCTGCCACCCTGAAAAAAAGACAAAGTGCGTGAGCGTGGCGAGGATCTCGTTCAGATCCAGGCCTCGCCCCTTCCCAGGGCATCGAGGGCGACCAGACTCGACAGTGAGCCCCGATAAGATCTAAGCAGATTTGGGGGACAGCCCTATGATGAAAACCTCCCACCCCTCCCCGCTTGTAGCACCGCAGGTGGGGACAGAATTCTATTTGGGGCAACCGGAAACTCATCCAGATAACTAGGATGGCCCAGTTCTCATCAACTCTGCCCACGCGGTGTAGTTATTTCTGTAAAGCTGACGGTCCCTGTGAAAACTCTGACGTGGCACTTTCCACTAAAGGGGAAGATGAAGCGTCTCCGTCAACCGCAGACATGGAGCTGGATTCCAGGGCCAAGATGCAGCAATGACGCTCGAGCAGATGGTTTATAAGCCCCCGGAGAGGGGGGCGATCACTTGAAGCCAGTGGGAGTTAAGTCCGGGCCAATCATGCGAGATTAGTTTCATTTCCGTGTTTTGACAGCGAAATGGGACTCAGAGCCGAGGCCGTCTGTAGACATAATATATCTGGGTCGGAACAACATTTTTTGAAAAATTCCTCGTGTTATCCTTTGGAAGTATAAACCGGAGGATTATGCTGGACTGGTACGGGATTAATGGCTGTACTGAAACGGGGCTGATTGCTCTCAAATTAGTGGGGAGCCCCCGGCTTTCCTCTGCCGTTTATCCTGCGCTATGAAATATTTCTGTCCATAAGTTAGATGACAAGGATGGCAAACTGAGTGTTGTTATTACCACGATGAATGCAAATAGTGACAACGGCCACCACAACCACTGCTGGGAGTCCCAGGCATGGTGCCCAAGGCTCACGTGGATGATGTCACCAGTGCCCCATACCCCAGCGAGGGGGGGCTACCATTTCCCCACTTTGCTGAGCAAACAAAGGCTGCCACTGGGAGGGAGGCCCATCTAAGCCTGAGCATTTTATGTCTCCACGCCCAAGGGGGATGGCTGAGGTTTGGGGTGCAGCTAATTTTGCTTCCTGTCCAAGGGGGCTGACCTTCAGGAGGGGCTCAGCAGTTGGCATGTTGCTGCAGAAGCTTCACTCACGGCCATCTCCCTTTGTGGGCCACCCTAACCCTGGGAGGCGTCCGCCACAACCACACACTAAGGGGAAAGGTGACAACCCAGGCCTCAGAAAGGGGGCTCGACAAGTGACACACGGTGTCAGGACCCTTTATAAGAGGTGAGCCTTGGGGTAGTACCCCACCCCAGCAAGGCACTGGGTGCAGGCAGAGCTGTCCCCAGGGGTACAAATGGAGAAGCCCTAGTGGAATGTGGCCACCAGGTCCCCCACCGAAGAAGAACACCTGAGAATGCCATCATGTGTGAGTGTGTGTGTGCGTGCATGGGTGAGTGCATGTGCATGTGCATGTGCATGCATGTGTGAGTATGCGTGCGTGTGTGCATGTGTGTGCATGTGTGTGCATGAGTGCGCGTGCATGCGTGCATGAGTGTGTGTGTCATGTGTGAGTGCATGTGCACGTGCATGCATGAGTGCATGAGTGCATGTGTGCATGTGTGTGTGCATGCATGTGTGCATGTGTGCATGTGTGTGAGTGCGCGTGCATGAGTGTGTGCGTGCATGTGCGTGTGTGTGCATGCATGTGTGCATGAGTGTGTGCATGTGTGAGTGCATGTGCATGCACGCATGCATGAGTGTATGCGTGAGTGTGCATGAGTGCACATGCATGCGTGCATGAGTGTGTGTGCATGCATGTGTGTGCATGTGTGCGTGCATGAGTGTGTGTGCATGAGTGTGTGCATGCGTGCATGTGCGTGCACGTGTAAAACCACTTCTCACGTCAGGCTTCCTCAGCGGTGTGATACCCCGCGCCCCCGATAACTCAGGGCTCCTTTTTATGGCATCACTACATGCACGTGGCGAGTTTGCTGGCAAGTGCGACTCCGTGACAGAGCGGGGATCAAGAGCATACAGACTGCACCTCACGTGGAAAGTGCTAGAACCTGCGGGCGACGAGAGGGAGTCCTCGTCCTTCGCAGTCCTCAGGGGGAGCCGGGTCAGGGATGCTCCGAAGACGGCCGGCTCCTGTGGACAGTGCTCCAGACGGGTCCTTTGTGGTCTTGGTCGAAGTCGGACTCACGCACCTCGGAGAACTTATTAGATGGTCGCCTCGCATGTCTGTTTGGGGGAGCTGAGCCCCCAAACCCAAACTCTCCACTAGAAGTAAATGAGGGGGATTAGGGACACATGAAGAAACAGTGGGTTTCCCAAATTCTTATTCCATATAGAACATACGAGAAATTATTTTAGCTCAATTTTTTTTGGTAAGAAAAATGGTGGCCACAGGAAAAAAAATCTCAGAGATATTCCCACAGAATGTCAGCTTTGATTCCATACGATTTCTCCGAGAAGCCAGCGAGAAGAAAAGAATGTAATATATACCCATAAAGAGCCTCACGTCACCACATTTGGAGAGCA
>PVKZ01007744.1:0-20577 GCA_004027375.1 Macroglossus sobrinus | reverse complement strand
GGGGACAGAAGCGGCTCCGCTTAAAAGGGGTGCTTCCCCGGTCCTGTTCAATTGCCTGCACGACCGCTCACACCTCCATCTGCTCCCCCACAGGGGGCATGAAGAGCAAAGCCTTCCCGTGTGGGGGCGGTGGGCCTCCCTTAAAACCAGCTCGACTTCTCAACCCTGCCACAAGGCTCCAAGGGAGTGGAAACTTCTCGCGGTGGTCCCTACCCTGTTGAGTCTGCGTGGGGGATGGGGAGGGGGCCGGAGGAGCAGAAGACGCCTTCCTCTCGCTGCTCCTATTGTTTTGCCTGCTGGGGGGGTCTCACTCTTTTTTTTTTTTTTTTTCTCCTTCCTGTTTTAAATGAGACTCCAGCCAGCCCTAGGGCCGGGGACCAGGAATGCAATTTAGCCTTCTAAATAGATGAGCGCGCGGAAGCCCACCTCTCCGCAAAAGGCGGTAAAGTTATTACCGATGGGAAGTGGAGGACAATTTAAAATATCGTAATTAGAAACTCGTCGGGATGCCTTGTTCTTCATTAATGTAAGGTATGAAGTCGTCTCCCAGGTACAAGGACGATTACAGCGCCGAGGAGGTGTCTGCGGGTTACACTGCCGCTGTGTAAACGCGAGGGGTGGTGGCTCCCGTCTGCCTCCTCCACTGTCACAGAATGAAAAGCACACCAGTGCAAGTTGTCCTTTGATAGATTTTTAATATGATTTTAAAGAGTTTTGTTTGGTCTCATTCTTATTCAATGAGATTAATTTAAAGCACTTATCCCCTGGGTTTAAGTCAATCCATGTAGGATTCGGGCAGGGTTTGTTGCATGGGGGGTTTTGTTTGCAGGAGGCTCTGAGAGACTCCTTTCCCACTTCATTAACCCTGAGTTGGGGACAGTCCCCCCCTCACCCCCACCCCAGCCAGAGCTGGGGATTTACCGACACCCATTCACATGCAAAAGACCTCAAAAGCCGGGGGCTCCTTGCCTTAATGAGCTGCTGTGCATTCTGCAAAATTAGAATAATACCCTCAGCATCCCGAGAAAGAGAAGGTGAGGCGTGAGGGTGCTGAGGGGTGGGGGGGTATCGTTCAAACACGCCCCCCTCCACCTCTCTCCCACCGGGCGGTCCTCTGCCCGAGCAATCCCGCCACCAAACCAGGGGGCAAACTTCCCCGCCCTGGGCCTGTCTTCTGTCCTCGGGAGTCTGAGCTGCATGCAGGTGGTGAACGGGTGAGGAGCACCTGCGCCACCTCCCCAGGGAGGCGACAGCCTCAGAGGTGGTGGCTTTGGCCCTCTGAACCTGATCTGCAGGCCTCGGGTCTGGAGGGAGAGAGTTAAACCCCCGGCCCTGAGATCTCCGAGCCGCAGCCCCGGCCTGTGTCTGCACCGCGCTCCACGGATAAAGGGGAAGGGAGTCCGTGCGGCAGTGGGGGGAGGGGGAGCGCCCCCACCGTGGCGTCAGGTTCCCAGCCAAGGCTCCCGGGGGCCTCCCGGCGCAGGCCGTGCAGCCGCCTGGGCGCCCGCGAGCGGCCGGAGCCGGAGCGCGGCCGGGGCGCGCGGGGCGGAGGTGCCGTTGTGGGGAGCAGCCTCGGAGCCCATCTGTCGGCCCCCGCGCCCGGCGAGCCGGTCACCAGCTGCCGGCGCCCTGGTTGCAGCCAGATGAGCCGGCTCAGCGAGGGCACCGCAGCCCGGCGCGCAGCCGAGCGAGCCCGCCCGCCCGGGCGCTGACCCCAACCCCGGCCCCCGGGACCGGCTGGGAGCAGCGCGGAACCAGATGGAGGGGCAGGGGGAGGCGGGGCGCAGCCGCCTGCCTCGCTGTAGACTCAGGAAGACTGAGGCCCGGGCGGGGAGACCCCTGCCCAAGGCCCCGAGAGTCCACGACCTCGGGGCCAAGGAGGAGAGGGGGGACGAATACCTCCTTGAGGATGGAAGGAGGCCCAGTCCCAGGAGGGGAACATGGGCTTTACCGAGGGGCAGGAAAGAAGGGCCGAGGGCGGACAGGCGGCTGGTCATTTGTAAGAAGTTTATTTCGACACTTAAAAAAGAGAGAGAGAGAGAGAACCCGCGGGGCCTGGCAGCCTCCGGACAGAGGCTGGAGGCGGGGGCTGGGGGTCGGGGTGGGTGGGCCAGCCCCCTTGGCCCCTCCCTGCCCCGTGGGGGAGGGGGAGGGGCACAGGCCACAGACTCACTGATTCACGGACACGGTCACGGGCTCATGGGTCACGAATAAATAACTTCATATACACTTTGCGCGCCGTATGTACAGCTCTGCGCCGGCCCGGGCGCTGGGCGTGGGGGTCCCCACACTCCCCTCCGCCGGTCAGGGGTGCGGGGAGGGGCTTGGTGGGCAGCTGGAGCATGGAGGGGGCGGGGGAGCGAGTGCAGCACGGGGGGCGCCTCGGCCTGCTCCCGGGTGGGGCGAGGGGGCGCCGAGCAGGGCCGGCGGGAGCAGGGGTGTGATGTATGTACATCCGCGGGTGGAAGGGGCCCCCAGACGGAGCGGCCGGGAGAGAGGACGCCGACTGGGTCCGAGGCCCCGGCCTCGGAGACTTGGCATTTGGCCCTTCGGGGGGACACCGGCTGAGGCGCCAGGGAGAGCCGGACAGGGGGGTCCCCCGGGAAAGAGCGTTGAAGCCCCGCGCCCTCCGAGCAGAGCGGCGGGAGGAAGGGGCGGGCGCGGAGCCCCGGGGAGCGGCGGGCGCTTCACCGGGGCTGCGCGGCGCGCGGGAGGACGCCGGCCAGCGGGGGCAGCGGCGGGGGCGGCTCGCTGGCGCCCTGGAGTCCGTGGATGAGGATACGGGGCACCAGAGGCCTCTGCAGGGCGGGCGGCGGCGCGCTGGGCCCGCGGTACAGATAGAGAGCGGCGCCGGGGTCCAGGTTGGAAACGAGACTCTGCGGGTAGAAATAAGGCGACGGGAACATCCGCTGGAGAGCCGAGTAATTGCCTGCCTCCGCCAGCAGCTCCAACCCGACGGCCGTCTGTCGCTTCCACTTAGTCCTGGGGACCGAAAGAAAGGCACGCGGCGGGGTCAGGGCGGCGGCGCGGGGAGAGGGACCCAGCCGATTTAACCGCCGAGCGCCAGGCACCGCGCTCACGTGCGACGCGCGCTGGCCCGCGGCCGTTCATCCCCATTCCGCAGATAAGAAAACTGAGGCGCGGGCCATTCTCCCAGACGGTCTGGAAAGCCCGGGTTGTAAGCCAGGCCGTCTGGCCCCTAAGCCGGGGCCTAACCCCGCTCCCCCTGCCAATCCGCACACCCAGGGGCGGGGCTCGAGAGGGCGAGGCCGCCCGTGGGGAGGACCGTGGGGGTCGGTCGGCTAGGCGTGGACGGTGGGAGGCGCGGTGGTTTCTCCCAGCGGCACCCACCGCCAGGCGGAGGCCAGCGCCCCCGAGGCAGCCCAGGCGGCGCGCATCTGTGGACGCGCGCACCGGCCAGAGACGCGCGTCTGTGGACGCGCACCGGCCCACACGCCCTCTGTGTGGCATCCAGGCCCCAGTCCTGAGCAAGCTCTGCGGCCTGCGTCGCAGGGAAATTGGGGAGGCCCCCAGAGCAGAGCGTGGACCGGGGTTGGGGAGCGCATGGAAGTGGAAGCCAGCTCTTTGCGGGAGCTGCAGCCCCCAGCGCCCCAGTGCCCCGAGGGCACCTGGCCGAGGAGGCTGGGCCAGCCCACCCAGGTCCCACAGAGGCCAGCTCAGCCCCACCAGCCCTCCCTGAATGATTCATCATCATCATAATTGTGTAATTACTGTAACGGGCCTTAATTATTGATGCCCGGAGCAGTAATCGGTATTTATTATTAATGGGCCGATGTGTTTCTGAGGCTTGTTTATGGACACGGCCATTCTGGCCTCGGCGGAAAGTGTGGGAGTGACTGTGGTGTGCTTGGTGGGACGGTGCGCGTTGTGCTGACGTGTGTGTGTGTGTGTGTGTGTGTGTGTGTGTGTGTGTGTGTGTGTGACTGCGGGTTGAGTGTGTGGATATGTGCGTGTATGTTGTATCTGTGTATTTTCGTCCTGCCAATGCGTTAGGGAGGGAGATTAGAAATACCAGTTTCAAGATCCGGTTCCCAAAACCAATTTCCCAGTCCCCAAGCGCCCAAGGAGCTGGGGCCGGGGCTGCTTCTCTCCTGGGATTGGGTTAGGAAAGGCTGAGGAGGCCCCGGGGGGGGGGGGGACACAGAGCTCTCCCCTCACCTCACCCCCACGGCTGCCTGGGCTGGCCTGCATTAGCTGAGGCTGCCTACTAGTCCTCCCCAAAAGACATGCTGGACACAGGCCACCACTCGCTCCTGGCCTGGGGTGTCCACTGGGAGAAGTCAGCAGCCCCAAGACGGGGGCTAGGGCCCATCGAGGTGGGGATGGATGGTAGGACTGGGCTGAGGGGGGCTGGCCTTGGGCTTCCGGTGGCCCATGCGTCTGTCCACCTGACCTGGGGGGGGATGACTGGGCACTGGGGACCCGTCTGATCCTGTCTCTCTCACTGTGAATTTTGGGCAAAGCTTTTCTGTCCTCGGTGCCTCAGTTTCCCCACTTTTCCAGAATAACGGAAGCTCAGGGGTCCTCCGCTCACATCAGGCCATTGAGGCGTCCCATGGAGGGGCAGCTGGGACAGGAGAGGCGGCCCCTTCCGCCCCCCCACCCCGCAGCCAGCCGGGGCTCACCTGCGGTTCTGGTACCAGGTCTTCACCTGCGTGTCGGTGAGGTTCAGCGAGGCGGCCAGCTCCATGCGGTCCTGCACGCTCAGGTACTTCTGCCGCTCGAAGCTGCGCTCCAGCTGCGCCAGCTGATGGTCGGTGAAGGCGGTGCGCGCCTTGCGCGGCTTTTTCAGGCGCACCGGGGGACTGTCCCGCGAGCTGGAGATCTCGCGGTCGCCCTCCTCCTTCACTGCGGAGACACAGCGGCGCGTCAGGGCCCGGCCGTCCCAGCGGCCGCGGGCCCGTCGCCGTCGCGTAAACGCGGCTCCCGAGGGCGGGGGGCCCCCCGGCCCCCTCGAGTGCGTGGGAGCCGGGACCTCGGGGGCCCCCAGACCCAGGAGGACTGACGCCCCCGGGAGAAATAACCCGAAGCCGAGAGCGCACTCAACCCGCTTTCTCTCCGCCGCGCTCCGCGGAGGGAGAGACGAAGCGACCTGGTGGCCGCGCCCCGGGAAGGGGTCGCAGCGGGGGGCGCGCGGGGGTGCGTGCTCAGGGCTGCGGGTCTGCGCTCCGCATCCTTCCCCGCATCCCCCGGCCGCGCGTCAGGGCCGGGAGGCAGGGAAGACGCTGAAGGCCGGAGTCTGGGGAGAGAAAAACCCGCATGGAGGGACGGAAACCTCCTCACCCCGCAGCGGATCGCTGTCCCGAAGGACAAGTGACTCCACCCACATCCCATCCCGCCTGGCCCCTCCGTGGACGCGAATCTAGGAGGTTGTTCGGTCCGGTTCTCAAGCTACGACAACGACGCACGCCCCGGGGCGAGTCCCCGCGGCCGCCGCACCCGGAGCGCGGAGCCCTTGGATGAACGAGCGTCGCGTTTGCCCCTCGGCGCGATGCGCGGTCGCGGAGGTCTGTCTATCCTCTTTGTGGGTCCGACGCCCACGGTGGCCCCCGCCCTCTCTCTCCGCGTGGCGGACGTGGGTTTCCGCCCCTCCACGGGGACACCCCAGCAGGGGTGGGCCGCACAAGCCTTAATTTTTTTTTCCTCCACCGCCTTCGGATCCGGGTTGACCGCCCCGAAGCGCGCGCTTTAATGCAACAAGCGTGGCAACCTTCCTCCTTCTCCTCGTGAAGCGAAGATATAACCCGAGAGAGAGGACCCCCTCCCCCAAATGGGCGGCTGGGGCTGGGGACCTGGGGGGCTGGGGCTTCCCCGCTCTTAGTCTCTCTTTTCCCTTTCTGGTGAGTTTCATTGTGCCTGGCGTTTGCAGTGACAGGGTTCAGCTGAATGCGAGTTGATCTCTCTCTGTAGGAAACAATAATCCGGTTAATTGAGCCACCAGGGAGGGCGAATTTGCAACCGGAAAGGCAGCGGGTTGCGGCCGGGAGGGCACCGCGCCGGTGCGTGGAGGCGGGCGCCCGGGGGAGAGGCCGCAGGGGATCTCTGCCCACCTGGGCTCCCCGCGCGGGGGCCTGGCCCCCTCCGGAGGGGAGGTGTGTTGGGACGGAGAGGGCGAATTCCATCTCTGCCTGCAGGTAAAGTTTAATTAAGTACCAGGAAACAGTTACCCGAACCCCCAAACTTGATATTGTGGAAACCTTATTTTTTTGACCTCATTGCCTGGACTCACTGTGAAAATCCCCACTTCTGGGGACTGCGGTCTGAGGTGGGGAGGGGGGTCTGAGCTGTGGGGTCAGGGAGAAGGGGGTGCTCGTCTCTACTCCCTCTCCCTCGCAGTCTGGATCCTTCGGAGGCATCCTGCAAACCGCTCGGCCTCAGCCCGCAGACCAGGCTCACTCCGTGGGGCCCCCCACCCCTGGTCTGGAGGCCGCACCTCAGCACCCCAGAGTTCCAGGCCCACCCGCTCGCCAGCTCGGAGCAGAGAGCCGCCTCGGTTTCTCAGGGGAGGCCGGCCCCAGCCCCTAGCGTGGTGCAGACCGCCTTACTGCCAAGCCTGGGTTCGCTTCTTTAAATATTATCTTGGTACTAGAAGCTCGGGATGGACCGACCGTCCCTCCGTTCGCCCTCCTTGGGGAAAACACCCCTTCGTGTGGAAGGTGGATGGATGGGGCGATGCCTGCCTGCCTGCCCGGCCTGGCTCAGGGTGTCTGCTCTCCGCCAGACTGCCTGCCTGACTCGGCCCTGTGAAAGTAGCCTCCACGTTTGAGAAACACCCCAGACACCGCCTCCGCGGAGGGCCCCACTTCCTTTCCCAGCCCGGGGCTTTGTAGGTGCAAAGGCAGGCGGCAGCAGCGCCTAGGGGTGGGGGTGAAGACCCTGCACCTCCCTCTGCTTATAAACCTATTTAAGCCATATGGGGACAGCCAGCCCTCCTCGCCTCCCAGATCGGATATCGTCAGGGACAGGAGACGGAAATTGATATTCCAATGATCTTAAACGAAACCTCTCCTCAAAATCCTACCTAAGAGCAAAAGAAAGAAAAGCTGACGAACCAGACTCTCTCCACCAGCACCAGCCGTTAGCACGCGGTGTTGGGGACCACAAAGCTGGCGTGTGTTGTTGTTGAGAATTACAGCAATAAAACGATGTCACAGATCTATACATATATATATATATATATATTTGTGTTGCTTTCCTCACGCTTCCCCTACACCTGTCTTTCTCCGGGGCAAGTCTTCTCTGCCTCTGTCAACACAGCCCCCCGGGGCAGAAGCAGGGGTCGCGGGCCGCATGCCCCTACACCTGCCCTTACACCTGCCCCTACACCTGCTTTCTGGCCACTACTCGTGCTCCACCTGCCCATCTTCTTAAGGCTGCAGGCGGCTCGGCCGGCCCGTGGGGAAGCAGACGGCCGTGAAGTGTGGGGTGGGGCCCCCCGTGAGTTTCCTTTTGAGGTCAGGGCATGTCCCCAAACGAATTCTTGGTCAGAAGAAGAGTGTTAAATGAGCTTTGCTGATTTTTTGGTGAAGATTTAGTACAAATAGGGCGTGGGGGGGGCGAGGTGCAGGGCCCCAAGCCCATAAAGCAGCCGCCTTTATAGAGAAGTTTTGTCTCATGAAAAGGGTTCTAGAAATTAATTATAAGGCTGAGAGCTCTGAACGGCCTCTGACAGCCCCTCGTGTCCTGCTGGATGGGTCCCCTCGAAGCCCTGACACCGCGTCCCCTGCTGCCTCCCGACTTTTCGTGCCTCTGGCCCCGCCAAAGAGCCAGCATCGAGAAATACAACCAGGCAGCCGTGGGGGGGGGCAGGGGAGGGCGAGAAATACAACTAGAGAACGCCTTCTTTCCTTCTCCCCTTTTTTTCCTTCTATCCTTTCTTCCTTCTTTTTTCCCTCCCTTCTCCCTTTCCTCTTAATCCGGATCTCAGTCCCCTGGCTGAGACGGGATGAAAGGGAACCAGAGCAACGAAAAGGTTCACAGAGATGAAAAGGCCAGTGAAGGGGCCGCGACCCCGGCGGCGGGGAGCGCGGCTGGTTCCTTGGGAACCTCTGGGTCCCACACGACCTGAAATCGATGGCTCGGCGCACGTAAAAATCACATTCCAGGAGCACCGCTGGGTGGGTGCAGAGTCTCCCTCCCCACCCGCTCTGGCCCCGCGTCCAGGCAGCCGTTTCTACTTTGCTGTTTGTACTTTGAAGGGAGCCTTTCTTCTCTGTGATTCCCAGGGCCCGGATCTCCCTGGATCTCCCAGTGGTGGGGATGGGGAGGGGGGGAAGGGAAAAAAAAAATCCAGCTTCTCTTCCCCTCTGGAAATTCAGATTAAAGAGCGGACACGTTCTCGCTGTTCTCAAGGCTCCCGCTGAAATTTCTGGCTAGTTTCTCACCCTTAAAAAAGGGCGTTTGAGCAGGACCTACTGGGTCTTCCGTCGTTTCCATAGAATTTTTGCTCAGTTAGCCACTGGCCAGATAAGAACTGGGTCCTGCCCGCCAGCACCTCCGGAAGGGTGGACCCAGGGGAAGTTTGGAAAGTTTGCCTTGTACATGTTAGGGGACCCTGTCCTGGGGCGCAGCGTATCCCCCTCCTCACTCTCTCGATGGGACTCTTTGTTGCCGGAAGGCACAGCCACGGGCCGGCCGAAAGAAAGGTTCGGACGAGACGGAGTGCTCAGCCCCGCGCTCTGGGGGAGCTCGGAGCGAGCGTGTGCGCATCCCCCGCCTGTGTGCACTCAAGTTTGAATGCCCGTGTTTAGAAATATAGCGTAGCCCCCAAGTTTCCCCCTGCCGTGTCCTTACCTTTATACTCAGAGTCTGACGAGGCGTTGCTGCCACTTTTGTCCAGTTTGTCTCGAAAGTCCTCCCCGGCCTTGGCTGCGAGACGGCCCCCCGGCTCGGGGGCGGCCGGCTGCCCGCTGCTGGAGTAGGGCGCACAGGCCGCGAGCGGCTTGCAGTCGGCGAGGATGTCCCTGATCAGAAAGGAGGAGGTCACAGTGCGCGACTGGGCTGGGGCTGAGAGCTGCCCGGGCTGCAGGTGACAGTCCAAACCGGGGCCCGACGCCCCTCCAGGCCGCGGGGCGCCCGTCTCCACACAGTCTCTTCCTGGCGAGGCCGGCGAAGAGCAGTCGCTGCTCTCGGAGCGCGGACTCAGCTCCAGGGGCGAGCGGCAGTCCCCAAGCAAGGGGTCCCCCTTGGGAAGGGCGGGGCTGCCTGCACGGTGGGAGAGGATGGAGTCGATCCCAAAGCCATTGGAGCCTTCCATAGCCAAGCTGCGACCTGTCCTCCCCGAAAGCTCCCCACCCACCCCCAACCCCGGCCGCCGCTGCCCCTGCCCCTAGCTGCGGGCTGGCATGGGGAAGGCGGGCAGGGAGCCTGCGGGCACCTTGGACGGAGTTCAGCCTCGGGGGAGCCCAGGAGCTCTGGGCCAACCTCCTCTGCGCATTAGATCCAAAAGGGCTCAGCGCGTCTTCTGCAGCATCGCGCCGAGCCGCCGAGCCGAGGGGGGGTGGTGGGAGTGTCACGGAGGAATGGGAGGGAGGGTGCGCCAAGTTGGGGAGAGCCAAGGGGGAGACGGACGGCCTGAGCGCTCCTCTGGCACCAGGAGAGATGCGCGGATGTCGGGATCGAAATAAAGAACAGCTTTTTAAAAAAAAAAAAAAATCCGAGCCCCACGCTCGCTTCCTGCGGGCGAGCGGAGGCGGACGGCGGACGGCGGCGGCGTCAGCACCGCGGAGAGCAAGCCGCGCGCTACCGGCCGGCGGGACGCGGCGCGCCTCGCGGCGTCAGTACCGCGGACAGCGGCGGCGGCCCGCGGCGCATGGCGCTCGGCGCGGCCCCAGCTCCTCTCTGCGCGCTCCCTCGGCTCCGCGGCCCGTCAGCACCGCGGACAGCGCCCCGCCCGCCCCGCGCGCGCGCCTGCGCCTCCCCCGCTTCCTCGAAGAAATGAACTTGTGTCACTTTTACTTCGGGGCTGGATTTTTTGTTTGTTTGTTTCTTTCTTTTTTTTTTCGTTATGTTTTGTGTGTGTGTGTGTGTGTGTGTGTGTGTGTGTGCGTGTGTGTGTGTGTGTGTGTGTGTGCGTGTTTTTTTTTTTTAAAGAGGACTCGCCCACGTGTCCCCGGAGTGATGACGCTGATTGGCTCCGGACGATTTTGGGGGGGGGTGATGTCACAGCTCCGCAAGCCGCGGCCCGATTCCCTTTCAGTCTGATTAAAAGAGACACTGAATTAATTACAGCCCAGACCCAACTGTTTACCGGCGGTTTCCACACGGTTTGCTTTCGTTAGGCCGGTGATGAGGCTTCTAATGAGGGTGATTAGCTGAGGGGGGCGCGGGGCCGGCGGGGAGGGGCCCGGAGCCCGGCTGCCGCTGCCGCTGCCGCTGCCGCTGCGTTGGGATGCGAGGTTTTTTTTTTTAAGTTTCCCCCGACCCTTTCTCACAATTATTCAAATTATTCGTCCGCGGGGCTGTCATAGATCCTTTTCCTCCGCCCCCTCCCTCGCCCTTTCTTCCTCCAGCGACCGAAAGGGGCTAAACCCAGCAGAGAAAGGAGTGAGCGCGCGCGCGGAGAAGCCCCGTCCTGCGGAGGGGAGAGCTTTAGATTTACGTTGCATTGCTTTCGGGCATTTGCGCTGGCTTCTAGAGGTTTCGAACGTAGCACAATCTGCAGCCCTCCCTCTGCCCCCTCAGGACCCTGCGGCCTGGCAGGGGTGGCCAAAGCCTGGTGTCTGCCCCCGAGAAGGGGCCGGAACGGTGGCTTGGCGGTGGAGCGAGGGTGGAGAACGCGGGAAGATCGTGTCTGGGATGTTGGGGGACCCCGAGAAATCCGTGAGGGAGGCGACGCAGCGCCCCCAGAAAGGCAGGGCCCTGCACCTGGCCGCTGGCCCCCTCTGTGGCCCGGCCCACAGGTCCGGCGTTGCTGTACCTCGGAACAGGAACGCGCCAGAGCTTCCGAGGGCGAGTGTAGACATGTGCACACGGCTTCTGATCCCGCGCAGAGCGGGGGCTCGCCCCGGGGCTTTATTCTTAAGGCAGCGCTGGGAGCGCGGTCGTTTCATTGTCCCTGGGCGCCCTCCCCACGCCGCCGCGGGCTGGTTCCGCGCCGGTTCAGGTCTCGGCCTCTGGCCTCTGGTGCCGGCGCAGAGCCGAAGCGCATTCCAGGCCCGCATCGTCTTGACGCGGCGGCCCCTGGGATCGCGATCCGGGTCTGCGGTCACCGGGCGGAGGGAGCCCAGCCCTGCGGCCTTCCTTGCAGCGCGTCCCCGCCCGGAGGCCCCGGCGTTCCCAGGCGGGCCCGCGCGCTTCTGCCCCGCTCCCCAGGGCCCCCAGAAACCCACCCACGCCCCGTGGGTCGGGCTCAGCGTCCCAGACCGCAGCGGAGAAGTGAGGCGCCCAGTGTCCCCCAAACCCCAGACGCGGCCCGGGGAAGCCTCGCGCGCCCGGACACAACAGAAACTTTCCGGCCCCGCGGGCGAGGTCGGCGGTGGCCTGGAGCCGGCTCCCTGCGCTCTCCCCCTGCGCCCGCCGGCAGATTGGAAGCGGACCCGCCGCCGGCCGGGCTGGGGGCGAGGCCGGGCGGCTCCCCGGGGACGGCGGGCCCGGCTCGGCTGCAAGCTGTCGGGAAGGCGGGAGGGAGGGCGGGCGCCGAGGGGCCGCGAGCCCGCAGGCCCCCGCCCTGGCTCGGCGGCCGCCGCGGTGGGCGCCTCCCACCGCGGGGCCGCGCGGGGCCGGCCGTTCGTTTTCGTTTGGGAGAAGCAGAAGGGGCGTAAATCACCAGGACCCTTCGCCGCCAGCCCGCAGGTTGGGCCTCCGCCTTCTCTGAGCGCCTCTGGAGACCCCTGGCCCTCTCCACCCTCTCCACCGGCCCCCGCTTCTCCCGTCTTGCTCGGCCTCGCCTGCAGGAACCTCATCTCCGGAGCACACAAGGTCCCAACTTGGGTGCACGGGACCCCCCCTCCTGGGCCTGTTAGAGGCCGTGACACTCCAGGACGTCAGGTCTTGCTCTGCCCACGGGTCCCAAACGGCCCTGCCCTGGGCGGAGCTGCATCCGGGCAGTGGAGAGACCTTATCTGGCCTGGGGGCTTTTAGGCCTCGGTTTGCACCCCTGACCCAGCAAAGCGATGCCTGGGCCAGCGCCCGGCTCTGCGCAGCGTTCAGAGCAGAGTTGGGGGCAGGGGCACAACCTCTTAGGGTCCAAAAGCACAGCGTGAACCCCAACACCTGCAGCCCTAGCCATCTCCTCGGGGCTTCTAAGAGCCCAAGAATATTGAACAGGTCATTAGCCTTCCATCCTCAGTACCCAATGATCGCCCGCCTCTATTAGAATATAAGACATTCCCTGCGATTTGTTTCAACTTGGAATTTCCTGGAGGATCCGGCCCTCGCTAACGACGGTTTCATGTCTCTTTGGGGGATTTGCGGCCCAGCCACCTGCCTCCTGCGTCCTTTCCTCCATCACCTGGGTAGTTCCTGCATCTCGGCTTGTCCGCGGCCTGACAGGTTTGCGTGTGCTCACCTGGGCAGGAATTGGCACCTTAGTAGGCTTCCGGGGGTGGGGGGGTGGGGTGGGGTTCCTGGGTGGCTGATCCACCCGTCCCTTTGAGAAAGGTGGGTCCTGGAAGGGTGTGGGGCTTTGAGGTCCCGCAGAGCGGAGTGGGGGTGTGGACCTCAGCAAGGTACTCGACCCCTTACACAGCGGGAGGCAGCCCTTTCTCCCCCTCCCTAGCCTCAGCTCCCCCCACACCCCCCCCCGCCCTTAGCCGACTTGGCCCTTCCCCAGGAAGGAAGCCAGGCCTGGTGGAGGGGCTTGGGGGCCTCAGGGGAAGGAAAGGGAATCAGTGTGACACTTTCGGGGGGCCATTCAGGTTGAATGGAGGGCCCAGGACTGCCACCCCAGGGCCCAGGCCCCTTTTCAGGACCCCAGAAGCCCCTCCCCAGCCTCCCATTTCCTCTGGGTACCTCTGGCTTCACGTTCTAGCTCCTCCCATCCTTTGAAATTGCTCTTTAAGACTTTAGCCTCTCCATGGACCTAAAGCCCTTGAAAGATCCTCCCCCACCCAGCACACACACACACACACACACACACACACACACACACACACACACACAGAGCAGGGGCCCTGGCTCTCCTCCGGGGCGGGAAGGGCAGCTGCCGGGCCAGCCTGAGCCCCGGGAAGGCTCGGGCCCACTCCTGCTCCTGACCACTCATCTCCTCTGCCCCGGATCGCAGCCTGATTTTTTTTTTTTTTTTAAATCACAGAGATGTTAACATCGGAGGTTTGCAGTGAGAGCAGGCGGGAGAGGCCCATGGACAGCAAGGGGGCGGCCTGGCTGTGGAATCTCATCCGTCCGCACCTGGGCTTGGCCTTGGGCCTGAGCGGGCCCCGGCGAGGGCCTGGGCCTCTGGCTGAGACACAGTGGCTTCTGTCCTCATCCTCGCAGCCCCACCTCTGTCTTGCTCTGGGTGCCACTCATCCCTGGAGCACGGAGAAGGGGGTTGGGCCGGGTTTGCTCGCTCGCCCGGCTCAGCAGGCGGAGCTGCCCAGAGAGAAGCAAGCGTTCCGAGCTTTTCGAGAACTATCCGGGGTCCTCTCTCCGTATGCGTGGCTCGTGGCTTGAGTGTCACCCTTCACCACGGCTCTGAGTCACTGCGGTTGGGGCCGTGTAAAGGCGGGCAGGGTGGGATGGCTGAGGATGTGGACTCCAGAACTGGCCAGACTTGGAGTGGGATCCCGGCGGAGGTTCTAGGTGAGGCAAGCCAGGCGAGACACACACGTCTCTATCGAAGCTGTTAACTCTTTCGTCCAACGGGGTTCTAAAAGTTTGATTTACAAAACACTGCTTTACGATATATTGTTTATCTTAGTTACCGAGTTCTGGGGGCAACCTGTAAATATCGTGCCTTAGGCCAGGGCTTTTTACCTGCCTCGCCAGAGGCTCAGCTCTGCTCCTCCGTGACCTTGAGCAAACACGTTCTGAGCCTCGGTTTGCCCAGCTGTAAGATGGGGACGATGTTGCCCCATTCACCTGGTCATGGGCACTTGGCTCGGGCCCTTTCATGCATTTCATAGGATAACTATTGATAAGCATAGCCAGAGCTCCTTCCTCTGGCAGGTGAGAGAGCCCCCTGGATTCTCTCTCGAGCCCCCCAATATTGGAGAGGTCGGCTGCCCCTTGACTAAGGGCCTTCTAACCCAGATCGGTTTTTCATGTGACGTGGGTACGGGTGTGGATGACACAGGCCAGTGCTGGGTGGGTGTTCCTCTCTGCTCTGCAGACAGATGGGTTGGATGAGGATTTGGACAAGGTGAGCTTCAAGGTCACGCTGTTCTCAACCGTTTTGGTTGGTTTGGCTCAAAACCCCATGGAGTTTTGGAACCAGAAAAGACGCATATTCTTTCTTTTTCCTCTCTTCTTCCCTCCTTCCCTCCTTCCTACCTCACTCCCGCTGTCATCCTTTCTCCTTCTTCTCTCTCCCCTTTTTCCTTTTTCTCTCTGTTCTTCTCCCTCCTTCCCCCTCCCTCCCTCCCTCCCTCACTCCCTCCCTCCCTCCTCCCTCCCTCCCAAGCATGCAGTCTGTCCCAGGCACCACACACCACCCTGCTAGATGCTGGCAGCATCAAAAGGAGTGTGACAGTGTCCCGTGGTGCCCATCAATCTAAATCCCCCTCGTAGGTTAATTTTCATCTGTGGATTTAAGTTGATAATTTACCTGCATTCAATTCTAGGAGCCTGTATAAAAAGCCAACCTAGTTTTTGTTTGTTTGTTTCTTTTAATAATTTCAAGCATCAAAGGTTTCCCAGGTAAAAAAAGATGCTGCAAAAAGGCCGTTTTGGTCCAGAAGGATAAATGCAGGAGCGGGCCCATTACCCAAGGAGGCGCAGCCTGTCTGCCGGAGATGCAGGCCCGCCCCGGCGCCCCAGCTGCTGGGCTGCTTGCTGCTGCTGCCATGGAGATGCGCTTCTCTGGAACCCCTGAATCTGTGGCTTCTCAGCCAGCACTAGTTGGGGGAGCTGGGGTGGGTGAACCGAAAAGCCAGACCGTCTCTTTTAGACCTCCCTGGGACTGGGCGTCGATGGGTGGCCGCTGAACTGTGTGTGTCCCCTTCGGCCTCCTAGGAGCCCGTGCCAGGCAGACCGCAGACACTGCCACTGATTACCTGCTGTACCTCCCTGATAAAAATCCAGGCCGGCAGCAGACTCACCGAAGGGGGAGGGAGAGACAGAGAGAGAGAGAGAGAGAGAGAGACAGAGATAGAGAGAGAGAGAGAGAGAGAGAGAGAGAGACAGACAGACAGACAGACAGAGAGAGACAGACAGAGAGAGAGAGAGAGAGAAAGAGAGAGAGAGACAGACAGACAGACAGAGATTCAGAGAGAGAAGAGAGGGAGAGGGAGAGAGAGAGAAAGAGAGAGAGAGACAGATAGTCAGACAGAGAGATTCAGAGAGAGAGAGAGACAGAGAGAGACACACACAGAGATAGAGAGAGAGAGAGATTCAGAGAGAGACAGAGAGAGAGAGAGAGGGAGAGAAAGAGAGAGAAAGACAGATAGTCCGACTGACAGAGAGAGATTGAGAGAGAGACAGACAGAGATTCAGAGAGAGAGACAGAGAGAAAGAGAGAGGGAGAGAGAAAAAGAGAGAGACAGAGACAGATAGACAGAGATTGAGAGAGAGAGAGACAGAGATTCAGAGAGACAGAGAGAGAAAGACAGAAAGAGAGAGAGAGAGAGGGAGGGGGCAGTGAGAATGAATGAGGTGTGACGTTGGTTGAAAACTCTGGAAACAGACTGAAGTCGGTGGGGGTTCAGCATGAAGAAGAAAGCTGGACCACGCAGCCCAGGAGCCTGCTCCAGGCCCCGCGGGGCCTCTCGGGAAGTCTGCAGCCCTGCGTGGGCTCTGGCAGGGCTCCGTGTCCCCCAAGCCGCCTCCCAGCTTCCTGAGTCCTTTCTCTGAAGGCTCCGAGGGGCGTCGTGCACCCCAGGCCTGCTCTCGCTCGCCCTCCTGCCGCATGCACACCAGCCTGGCTGGCACGGCCACCACCACGCCACCACGGCTTCCCTCCCGCCCTAGAGGGGACGCCCAGGAATTCCAGGCCAGCCAGGTGAGGCTCCAGCCCGGCTGCCCGCCCCACCCCCTCCCCCCAGACCCCACACACGGGCCTCTTCGTTAAATCTCTGACGGGGGAGGGGCGGGGTGTCGTCAGGAAACCCAGCCAGGAGGTGGAATAGTCCCCAATGCCAGCCGGCAGGGAAATGAGCAAAAATGGGGGCGCAGGCCACCCCTCCCGCGCGGCGTTCGCTGGCGTGTGATTAGCAGGCCTTGGGATGGGAGGCGAAGCTCTCCCCATTCCCGCCCATCTTTGAGACGGAGTTTTGGGGGACAGGCCCTGGACCGTGCCGTACATTGGTTGCTGGCCGGCCTGGGGCAGCTTCGTGGCCTAACTTTGTTGAGTGAACTGGGCCTCCTTCAGCATCTATTTTGCATATGTAAAGGTGGCGGGGAGGGGTGGTGACAGATGAGCCCCAAGGCTCCCCCAGGCTGGAAGCTTGGAGACTCTACCCTGCGTCGTCAGGAAGGGCAGTCAGAGGGCCCCAAGTCGTACGTAGGGGACCCCTCGGCCAAGGTCATCTCGAGGGAGGACAGGCGTTTGTCCGAGGCAGCGGGATACCTAAGCGGGTGGAATCTGATCGGAGTCCGACCTGGGGCTTTGTGCGGCACAAATAATGAATGAGGAGGGAGAGCCAAGACGGGGGAGGGAGAGGCAAGACGGGGGAGGGAGAGGCAAGACGGGGGAGGGAGAGGGGGAGGGAGAAGAGCAGTGAGGGAAGGGCCAGGAGCCTCCTCGGCCTCTGACTGGGACTTGCCAGCGGGTGGCGCTGTAGGACAAGGAGCTGAGGGACTCTCTGAGGACAGCCACTAGCATCAGGGGTGGGGAGCACCCAGAGGCAGGGCTCTGCCACAGAGGATGACGGGTGCCGTCCCCAGGGCACCTGTCACAGCCCCAGCACGTCCCACGGCACCCTGTCTGCCTGCTGGGGCAAGAAGTGATGGTGAGACATAAAGTTTCCTGCAGCGCTCCCCCTGGCCGAGTCCACTCCGCCTCCTTGGCCCAGGTCCTGGGGAAGGCAGGCCCGGAGGGGCCACTTTAGCAGTGGGCATCTCTCTCGGTGTCACAGCAAAGCTCGCCCCACCCTTTGGTGGCTGGAACCTGATTTCAGGTCCCTCAGAAAGTTCCGTGTCCTGATGTGTCCCCTTCCCCTTTCCACAGGAAATTTCAGAGCAAAAAAAGTGGATTCAGTTCAAAATAGCTTTTCCTTCTCGATGCCCCTGGACACGCAGGCCTTTTGTTCCTGTGAAATCCCTCGCCCCTCGTGGCTCACAGGGTCTGGTTGCCCCTTCTCAGCGCACTGGATTCATAAGAAAATGATAATGCACATTTATCCGTCGCTTAGAAGTGCCAGACCCTGTGCCTGTGACGTCACACACATTCTTGGATGCCGCCATAGTCCAGGTCCTGCAGCCGGCCTGTACTGTCTCACGGACAAGCACAGAGGGGTTAGGACCCTTGCTCAGGGCCACAGACGTTGCTAAGTGGAGCTGGGATCCAGGTTCTTGCCTGGTGGAATGGCCAGGCCCCTCGGGCACAAAGCCCTCCCACACGGGGCCCCAAGATGAGTGGGGGTGCTTGTTTCCCTCTGGCTCCCGTGCTATGGGGGGATTTCAGGCCTTTGGGATGGGGTGGGGTCCGGGAAGGCCTTGGCTGAGTCAGATTCCCCGAGGGGGTTAGTGTGTGTATGTGTGTGGCATTTTCATGGAATGGGCTTCTAATGAGCAGCTGTGCTAACGTTGGTGGCGGGAGGGGGCTGCTTTAGAAACTTACTCAGATCTCTGATCGATCGCCAGACCCAGCTATGTCTACCTGCCAGGCACCGCCTGCAGGGGGCATGAGTCACGGCAGACTTTCATCCCACAGACATCACCGGGCACTTCCCCGCGGGCAGGGTCCTGGACCTGAGACCCCTGACCCACAGAGCTCCCCTTCTGGTGAAGAAGAAGACGGGGTAAACAAGGCGATGATATTGTTTTGCAGAGAATAAAAACAGTTTGGTGAGATTTTAAGCAGCGGCCATTTCAGAGAAGGCCTTTTGAGTAGGGGACTTGAACGTCCAGCTAAGATCTGAGTGATGGGAAGGGAGGGGCAGGTGACATTCTGGGGCCCAGGCGCCCCAGGGCTGATGGACAAGCAAGCAGAAAGCCGAAGGCCCGTGAGCACGGTGGCCTGTGGACAGCATGGACAGTGCCGGAAGGGGCAGCCTGGTAAGATTCGAGGACTTACTTCCGGATGGATGGGGGGGTAGCCCCCAGAGGCTCATGGGCTGCTCCCTGGAGACCGGACTGGAGGGTGACGCAGGGAGATGGTTAAGGAGCCTCCTGCCATTCTCCGGAGAGAGGATGGTGCTCAGAGGGGAAGTGGGTGGGCCAGGATGTGTTGGAAGCAACATTGACAGGCTTGTTGATGCTCAGCTGTGAGCGGGGAAGGAAACAGAGCAACCAAGGTGTGTGGCTTCGACAGCCCGGTCGATGAGGGTTTCGTTTGCGAGATGGGAAAAGCAGACAGAAGCAAATATGGTAAGAAAAGAAAAAAATTAAAAAGCATGCGTTCTGTCTTCGCTGCGTGGGCTTGAGACGCATGCGAGATGCTTGAGTGGGGGGCTGGAGTTCCAGGCGCGAGTCCTCGGACGAGACAGACGTGGGATTCGAAAGCTCGGACGCGAGTCTGACTCAGCACAGGGGCTGGCGGGGCGTCTTGGAGGAGGTACCCTACCTCGGAGGGTCTCCTCCACACGGGGACAGCTTCACCTGACGAGTGTGGGGCTGGCTCTCTCACCAGGTAAAGCTTTATTAGTTTCCCAATAAAGAGACGAGCGGAGGGTGATCAGTAGTGTTTTAATTTAAAATAGAGCCATATATGATTCGTGGGGAGAAGACGAAGAACGTGCAGGAAGACGGAGGTGAGAACGGCCTGGACGTCTTCGGCCTGTGCTCGCTCTTTCCAGGGGCTGACCTTCCCGGGTCCGTCTTGGTGGACCAGCCCACCACCTCGGTCTGCCTGACGGACAGGGCAGCACACGGAGGAGGTGCGTGCAGCACCCCCAGTAACGAGTGTGGGGTCTTCCTGCTGTTCAAGGTCCCAGAGAGATAATACTGCCAGGGCGAGACATCGAGCATCCCAAAAAGAGCAATTAAAACTTGTGTTTGGAATAGCAAATGAGGCTTTCGGAGCATGTGCCTGTCACGCTTTCTGCGGGAAATACACACGGCATTCTCAACGCTTAATGAGCAGAGTGTCGGAGCCAACCCTTGGCCTGGGGTCTGAAACCTGCCTTGTAATTTGGGTTTATCTGATCAGGTCGGGGCTTGAGCAGAGTGGGGTGGGTGGGTGGCCTGGCAGAGGAAGGGTGGGGGGGTGTCCCTGGCTAGGGGGTCGTTGGGGCTAAGGTGAGCTAGTGTCAGCTAATATAGAAATGGGGGAATATTTAACAAAAATAGTTAACGTAAGCTTGCATCTGAGGTCCTTGCAAGGCAGAATCCTCATAAAAATAAGGGAGTTTGTGACGTGAGTCCTTCTGGAACGTTCTGCCGTGTCACGAGGGCTCCAGGCTGCTAAGGGTGGGTGTAGTTGCCCGCCCGCAGGGTGCCCTGGCGCACGGCGCACTCTTCCCGGTGGGCTCTGAAGGCTCTCTGCCGGGCGGCCTCCGTGGGGAAGGTGTCCAGATGGGCGCCCACCTGCGGACGGAGGGGCGCGTGGTCAGCAGCGTGAGGGCCCTGGGGGCTCGTCCCGGGCGTTCCCCTCCGCCCCCCTCCCCCTCGGCCGCCCCTGCTTCCACCCAGAGTGACGGCATACATGGCTTTGAGGGAGAAAGCCGCGAAGAGTGAGCTCCGGGAGTGCCCTGGCACCGGGCAGGGACGAGCTGTGGACGGAAGATGGCCAGAGCGCGGCCCCCAGGTCCCAGAGCATCGGCCGTCCCCTTCCGTGCAGGGAGATGTGTGCCTAACGGACAGCACCTGACGGTGACTGGAGTCGCTGGGCGGAGGGACCCGGGAGCCAGTGTCACCCTTCACGTGCTGACTTCCCGCCATGAAAACCCCCAACGAGCCGCCTTCTCTGAGGGGACCTCCTGGTGCTGTCACACACCACGGCGGGGCGATCTAAGTCCCCTCCTGCCGGGAGGCAGCTCCCCCCGAGATGTCGGGCCGACACACAGCACCCCCAGAACCAGGGCTCAGAACCATCGTCACCTCTCCCTTCTCGGGGAGACATGCGAGGGAGACAGATCCAAGGAGCGGGAGCCTTTTCTCTTAAAATTTTGTACGATGGGTATTTCGGAAGGCCCTTCCTCCTCAGGAAAGCCTGCCTGCGGGGTCCGTCACCTCCAAGAATGAGGAAAGGCATTTCTCCTCTAGGACAGCCTAAGGGAGTCACAGGTAGAGAGGGTAGAGGCTCATCCTTCCTTCCTTCCTTCCTTCCTTCCTTCCTTCCTTCCTTCCTTCCTTCCCTCC
>PVKZ01007743.1:0-20562 GCA_004027375.1 Macroglossus sobrinus | reverse complement strand
TGGTGATGATGATGATGATGGTGATGATGATGGTGATGATGGTGATGATGATGGTGATGGTGATGGTGATGATGATGGTGATGATGGTGGTGATGGTGGTGATGATGATGATGATGATGATGGTGATGATGATGGTGATGATGGTGATGATGATGGTGATGGTGATGATGGTGATGTTGGTGATGGTGATGATGGTGATGGTGATGATGATGATGGTGATGGTGGTGATGATGGTGATGGTGATGGTGATGATGGTGATGATGGTGATGATGGTGAGGGTGATGATGATGATGGTGATGGTGATGGTGATGGTGATAGTGATGATGATGATGGTGACAACAATAAGATGCAAGAGGGGAAAGCCATTCAGGAGCTGGATGAAGGCGGGCACATTCGTAAACGTCCTGCAGTCTGCGTGCGCGGCCGTATGTGAGCACCTGGCACAGAGCTTCCCCCTTAAACGGGCCCATCGCACTGGCTCCTGCTTCCAACTCCAGCTTTGCTGTCGTCCTATCGAGAGGCGCCAAGCTTCTGCTTCCTGTTTTCAATCCTCCCGGCGCCAACTGCGAGCACGGGTGCCACGGCGTCCATGTGGCTGCCTCCGGGGGGCCGGCCGCTCCTCTCAGCTCCCCCACCTGCTCCTCTCAGCTCCCCCAGCTGCCTGGCCGGAGACGCCGCACTCAGAACCCTGTGCGTGGCGGGGACCCTGCCCGCGCCCGCTGTCACCCGCACGCCCGCTGTCAGTCACCCGCACGCCCGCTGTCAGTCACCCGCACGCCCGCTGTCAGTCACCTGCATACCCGCTCGTCCACAGCTTCGCTAGAGGACGAGGGAGGGGAGAGAGAGAGAGACGGGGCGAGGGGAGCGAATGGAGTGAAAACAGGGACGGCATGGGAAGAGGAGAGAAGAGGGGAAAAGGCAGCGAGGAGGGGAGGACAAGGTTACGATTCAGTCAGGAAAACGCACATGTGTCTGCTAGCTCTTTTGTTATTTGATGGTTTTAAGAAAATGTTGCACGCTCAACCACGCAAAGCGCCTTAAACACAGCCGCACGAAGCCAGCACGCTCTTTCTCGGTCGGGCCTGACGCGGACGAGGGCCTGTGAGTAGAGGCTGGGGCGTGGGGGGCGCACGCTGCCGTCTGCGTGTCCCCAGGAAGGCACCGCATGTCTCTGCGAGGTGTCCCTCATGTCCCTAGGCGGCGACGCCCGAGAGGGGACACACATGGCCGGCGTGCAGGCGGTGTGTGCTCCCGCCACAGCCGGGCAGGGAGCCCGGGACGCCGGAGGGTCAGCAGAGTCACAGGGGGAGCCCGCCCACCTTCACCCACTGCCGCCTGAGCGCCGCGCTTGGATCCGCTGTGCCCGTCGCCGTCGCCGCGGGCCGAGGGCCCCATTGGAAACCGGGCCGCAGCCCTCGGGGCCACTGGTGGTTTCTGGACACCCGCAGGGGACACGTGCTCCCCGAGACTCGGCTGTGGCCGTGTGCTGCGCTCAGCGCTGGGGCTGCACCGTTGTGGCGTCGCACGCCGTGGCTCCCATTCCTTGTGGAATGGTGTTTACGAGTGTGCTGCGTCTTCCTGGTGACATCACGGAGCTGCCAGGGACAACTCGCGTCCATCTCTCTGTCTCTCTGCCACTACACCCTTCCCCGAGGGAGAGGCAGGAAATTCTGATTCTTCTGCAGCCCTTAGAATGGAAATCCGTTTTGCTGAAACATGCAGGCGCCACCTGGGCTGACAGTAAGCGACCTTTTGACCTTTCGTCATTCCTCACGTGTCTCCACCCACCGCCCGGGCGGGCGCGGTCGCTCACTCCCGAGCCTGGGCCTCTGGACGTGTGACTCCTCTTCTAGGGAGCGAGTCGCACGCCCCGAGTGTTGCAATCCTCAGTGATCCTGCTCGACCGTCTTAAGCGCCCTGCAAGCCAGACCTGGTGTGCGTCTCGCCCGGTTCGGCATGGATTCTCGGACGGGACACGGCGCAGCCGGCTTCGTCCGGGACGCTCTGAGGCGGGTTTTGCACGGTGTGAAGTACCAGACGCCGATGTCCACGCGGTTAGCTGAGTCACAGCCACGTCCTGGTGCAGGTCCAGCCTCAAACGAGGCGACCGAGCGGGCCCGTCGCCCCAGCCCTGCCCTGCCGGCCACAGAGCCCGGCCGAGCGTCCCCCACGTGCAGTGTCCCCATGGGCGATGGTGGGACACGGGGTCGAAGAGCCTCAGAGTGTCACCCCTTCCCTCCCTGTGACCCCTGGTGACCCCGGCCCCCCTCGCCGGCCCGTCTCCTCTGTCTGGAGGTCACAGAGCACGCACCCCGCACCCGTCGTGTGCATCAGCCCGGCCCTGGACCGTCCACTCAGAGGCCCCCTCCCCGCCCGCAGGACACCGTCCAGCCCGTGGATCCTAGATGGTCATCAGATGGCTGTCGACGTGGTAAAGCCTCTGCTTTTCCCATCCTGAAAAGCTGCTAATTCATCATCTTCACACCTCTTCGAAAACCTTAATAAGAGTGAGCGTACCGGGCCTCACGTCCCTGCTCCTTTGTAAATGACCTTTGCCGGGACATTAGAGCTGGGTGTCGCGAGCCATTACCATTGGACTCTGCCTGAAAACACGGTTAATAACAATCGTGATTTGGGACTATACGTATTGTTAAGTACAATTTTGGGGACGATAACGGAAAAAAGAGGACAGAAGAGAATTAAATTTTTAAAAAAAGAGGAAGAAAAAAGCGTCTGGAAACGAACAGAACAAGGCGTGAAGTGACAGACGGCGCCGAAGCCTGTCGCGTGTTTGTGAAACCCTTTCCGTAGCTACGCCGTCTTACGTGGCGAGCCCTGACCCATGAGTCTTCATTGCTAGAGTCCTTTCATCCGAACCATGTGGACGCCAAAGGAGACGGCGTCACCGACCTCAGGCCGGCATCGCTGTGCCGCCTGAACCCAGCCGCGTCTGAAGCCTGGGTGGGGAACGCCGGCCCCACGCCCGGGGGGCTCCTCGCAGGTTCCCCTGAGGAAGTGCCCCGGGCACAGGGCTCCGGACACGGCGCTGGGACGCTCCCGCATCGTGCGATCGGAACACCTTGTCCGTGAAGACAGGGGTCTGAACACGAATCCACAGAAGACACCAGCCCGTGACGCCAGCTCGTGGCACCCTTTTCCCTGGCAGAGGTCCGTGATTCTGCAGGCCACGCACAGGGCCATCTGCGAAGACCGGTGTCGCTACCGTGATTTCCTTTCTTCGTGTCACAGGTAAGGAAACAAGCTCAAAGGGCTCAGCGTGCTGGCCGACGGTCCCCAGCGCCTGCATGGTGGGGATGGAGAGGCAGAAAGCCCATCGGACGGGCAGAAGGCTGGCCGGAGGGGCCCGTGGCGCGTCTGGGATGCTGACAGCCCCGGATGGATGCCGCAGTCTCACCGAGGACCAGATCGCAGCTGGGTCCTTCACTCCTTCCCCCAGTCGGTCTCCATGTCCAAGCTGGGTGCTGGCTGCCCGTGCACTCTGGGTCCGCGTCTTATTTATTTATTTATTTATTTATTTATTTATTTATTTATTTATCTATCTATCTATCTATCTATCTATTTATTTATTTATTTATTTATTTATTTATTTATTTATTTTCCTGCCCTGGACTCGCCGTGCCCCAAGTAAGAACGCCCGTAAGGCCCAGTACAGCCCAGAGCTCCGACCGTCCCCGCCAGGGGCTTAGCGCATCCAAGCGCCGTCTGCCCGGGGGTTCTGAGCGACGGCTTCTCTGCGTGATCGTTCTCTGACTCGCCACTTACTTGACACGCTGTCTGATCCCGCTCACCGTGGGCTGACACCCGGCACCTCGGACCTGTGGATTCCCGGGTCTGGTATCGGGCTGTTTGCTCTGGACAGATGCCCCAGGCGTCCTGAGTGGGATTTCTCCGAGGACAAGTCCATGCAAGCAGAGACGCTCGTCACACCGTTTCGCTTCGGTCTCTGCTGGGAGAACGTGGCGCGTTCCCGTCTGGAGAACAACCCGGACAGTCGTCCGACCCCGAGTGTGTCTGCACGACCCCGGGGAAGCCACGCTCGGCCGCCCGCACGTCCAGGAGGTCTCCCCTCACGGCAAGCAGAGGCCCGGACGTGGCGGCGTTAGGGAAAGGGGCCCCCCAGCCATCCAGTCAGGGCCGTGTCACCCCACGGCCCCCCAGACTGTCAGAGCCTCGCACGCTGAGGGCGCGAGGGCGGGGTGGCAGCGTGGCCATCTCTCCTGAAGCAGGCGTCACTCACTCTCTCTCTCTGTCTGAATCCAGCTCACGTGGGCCTCAGGCAACGTGCAGGCAACGGACACGATCAGTTTCGTGGCCGGGATCATCCGAGACGTGTCTTTGTCAGATGATGGAAACGTTTCAGACTCGGCCACGCTCACAGAGAGACGCGGCCTGTGTGTTCTCTGTGGGCTGTTACCGTTTTCTCTGTGGATTTGTTTTTTTTGTTGTTGTTGCTTTTTATTTTCTGTGTCGGTGGCAGTCACACTTCGCCCCGTTTCACGCGGACCCCACTCAAGCCGCCGCTCGGACTTTGGGTTAGCTCGCTCCCCTTCCAACATGCCTAGGGGAGAAGAATCCGATTGGCTCAGGCCGGGCCACAAACCCACCCCCGAGCCCCTCAACTGCCACCGAGGGGTCTGGAGCCCGCAGTCAATGCGTGGCTGCTGGGGCGGCTGCAGGGGAGGGGGCAGTCCCCGAAAACGGTGGACATGTCCGGTCAGCCCCGGCTCGGCTCTGCGGCATGTAGGGTGCCCGCTCTGTCGGGGTTCAGGAAGCCTCCTCACTTGTTCTCCTGTGTGCGACTGCAGAAACCCCAATATTGAATTCTGACCCCTAGGCTGTGAGACGCTCCAGCCAGCCGAAGTGGTGAGACACGCTGCGAACAAGAGCTGGGCTTCTGGAAGGATTTATCTCGGGGACACACACATGAGCCCCGATGTCATCTCCGTGTCGGGAGCCCGAACCGTGTTGCTCCCCAGACGCCAGCACCCCTGACCTGACCCTGAGGGGGACAGCCAACCGTGTCACGTCCACGGGACTTCATAACACGGTGACCGTCCTTAGAGGTGAGCGTTTGAGGAGACTGTTCCTTTTTCTCCTACGCAAAGGTGGGGCAGAGCGTGGGGAGACGTTTCTAAGCGCTCAGGGCAGGATGCGTGTGGCGGCTCTCGTCTCTGTCCTCAGCTAGAGACGTTTTCAATCCCTCTCTCCGGCAGAGTCGCCGCAGGTAAGATTTTCTGCTGAGCCCTCCACCTTTTTCTGGCAAATACAGGAGGCAACAAAATAGAGGTCAGAGGAGACAAAAATTCCACTTAGGAAACCGTTAGAAAAATCTGCTTTTCTAATGAGCATGCTGTGTGGTTCTCTCTCCTTTGTTATATATTTTTTTAAATCCCTTTTCTTCCTCCCAATAGCATCTAAATAATAAAGCCATCGTGTCTAGTTAATAGTTGTGCCTTTAGGGGAACTGTGACATAAAGCCACTGAGCGGAAAAAGCCATATGACAAGCCTCCCTTGGTGTACAAGGACTCGAGGTTAAATGGTTTCTTCTTGCACTATGGTTTTTAAATATTTGCTTCAGAGCAACCTGCCAGGGCCCTCGTGACCGTAAATACTCTCCTCTGTCAGGGCCCCAGCGGCCGGCTTTCCCGGGGCGAACTCCGCTCCCCCCAGGCCCGCCGGGCCCCCCACTGAAGGTGTCTGTCGGTGGATATGTGCACCGAAGCAGACGACGTGATCCACCTGCTCGTCGCCACCGCCGGCGGACCCGTCTGAAGCGACACCCACAGGTGTGTGTTCTCACGGTGAGAGGGGCACCTGTATCCGGTCTGAGCAGCTGTCATGGGTCCATGTGTCCATCCACCCATCCATCCATCCACCCATCCATCCACCCATCCATCCACCCATCCATCTACCCATCTGCCAATCCATCCATCTATTTATCCAACCATCCATCCACCCATCCATCTACCCACCCATCCATCTACTCATCCGCCCATCCATCCACCCATCCATCTACCCATCCGCCTATCCATCCATCCATCCAGCCATCCATGCATCCATCCATGCATGCATGCATGCATCCACCCATCCATCCACCCATCCATTTACCAATCCATCTATCCATCCAGCCATCCATTCATCTGTCCATTCATCCATCCATCCATAACGCTTTATCTCGTGCGTTATCTGAACACAAGGGCGTGACAGTTGTCAGACACACAGACTCATCACTGGGCTGCTGCAGGAGGCTGACAACACTCCTACCGGGGTGGCACTCCTGGCGCGGGCCACACCTGAGCATAGACAACTCGCTACTAGTCGTGGAAGAAATTGTCTGTCGTCAGACCATAGTTTCTCCGAGGTCAGTCACTGGGACTTTATCATTAAGAAAATAGAACATAATATGTGATAAATGCTTGTGAGCAAATAGATGCATATAGATGAATGGGTGGGTGGATGGATGGATGCATGAATGAATGCATGGATGCATACATGCATGGATGGATGGGTGGGTGGGTGGGTGCATGGATGGATGGATGGATGGGTGGGTGGATAGATGGATGGATGGGTGAGTGGGTGGATGCGTGGATGGATGAACACATGGACGAGTATGTGGATGGATGGATGCATTGCTGGGTGCAAGGATGTGTGGGTAAATGCATGGATGCATGAAGAGGTGGATACATGGATGGATGGATGGGTGGATGCATGGATGGATGCATGGATGGATGGGTGGGTAGATGGATGCGTGGGTGGATGGATGGATGCGTGGGTGAATGGATGGATGGATGGATGGATGGATGGAGGGATGGATGGATGGATGGATGGATGGATGCGTGGGTGGATGGATGGATGGATGGATGTGTGGTGGATGGATAGATGGATGGATGCATGGGTGGATGGATGGGTGGGTGGGTGGATGGATGGGTGGATGGATGCATAGGTGCATAGATGCATGGGTAGATGTGTGAATGTATGGATGCATGGACAGATGGATACGTGGGTGGATGCGTGGATGGATGGACACATGGACGAGTACGTGGATGGATGGATGCATTGCTGGGTGCAAGGATGTGTGGGTAAATCCATGCATGCGTGGAGAGGTGGAAGCATGGATGGATAGATGGGTTGATAAGGGAGGCCACTCCCTCGCAGAATTTTCTGAGGAGTGCCACATGCTTTCTAAGCCACCTCCAGTCCAGCCCCTGCCTACCTGTCTGACTGCTTCTTGCAGCCTCGCCCGCTCGCCATCGAGTCTGGCTCCCCTGGGCTTCCTTCTCTCAGGCCACTGCGCAGGCTGAACCCCTCGGCCGACAGACTCCTATTCATGACCGTCGCTCACCTGGTGGGCTCCTCGTGTCCAGACATTGTCTCACACGTCGGGCCATTAGACGTCAGTCTAACCACCCAGTCTGGAGCCGCACCTGATCCCTCGTGGCACTGTTCCAGCTGTCTCCTTGGCATTTATTATTTTGTCCATTTATTTGATGGTTTAATCGTATGTGCCTTTGTTTCCCTTCTCCCCCAGTGAAATCTAAGCTTCATAGCATTTTCTAGCTTGTTGATGACTATATCCTCTGCATAAATATCTAATTATCTTTTGACCAACTGCTTGACTCAAAGCATGAAAGGGAACAAAGCCAGTGTCCCATAATTTTATTTACCAGAATTTCTGTACATATGCTTCTGTAGTACATGTAGAATAATATCAATTACATGCTTTAGACATGCACAACCTTGAAAAGAATTTAACTTTTTTTTTTTTTCAGTGATTGTACTGACTTATTTGTCTACCAGCCTTGGTAATATACCAATGGCTAAAAAGTTAAATAGTGTTACTTCCTTGAAGCTTTTTGGAATGAGGTGAGATGTGAACACACACGTGTGCGTGTGTGTGTGTGTGCACACGTAGACACGACACCAGCACTTCAGGTATTTATTAGTTCGGGCTAAGGAAAGACACGCCACATTGCACACCGACCATGTCCAGTAGCTACCCTTTGCTCTGTCATGATTTAGCACTGTGGCAATTTTTCCAAACTAAAAGAGGGTGATGTCCTTTAGTACAGTGGCCTTTACGGGGACAGCACGGGTCTCTAGGTAGAATTTTGGAACTGAGTGGGATGTGTTGGTTATTATTATAACTAGGAAGACTAGTGGACTTGGTGGCCGGCGTTGCTACAGATGACAATGTGTGGACAAGTGTCACGCAAAGGAGAGAGCTTTTCCTATCTCACTCGACTTTCAAAAATCTGTAATCACTGGCACCCTGTGTATAATTCTGCTTTACTTTTGAAACACAAAATATTTGCACTGAAACCTGCCAGCTAGACTCCAGCCTCAAGGGCTGAATCTGGGATACAGTCTGTGGCCTATTTCATCACACCCCTCTTTTCTGAGAATCTGTCACACTTCCGTCGCGAAGGCTGGCTTCGATGAGATCGAAAGCACCTGTGAAAAGGTCCTTTTGTGGGTGGTTACCTTCCTCAGCCACATACCTTTTCCTGAATTTTTGGACATGTATCAAATTTAAAAAATCTAGACTTGAGCAAAGACGGATTTTTTTTATGCAAAAAGAATATTGCGATAGAGAGGACACTTGGACACGTGATCTGGCTCTCCTCTTATGGGGACAAGGCTAGAAGGAGTTGGCTTGGGGAGCGGGATGAGCAGGCGGTGGACAGAACCACCGGCTAGGAAGGGTTACTCCAGGTCAGATGCTTTGGGGGAGGGGCCTCCAGAGGGAGGCCGTTCCCTTGTCCAGTGTTTGCTTAAGTTCAAGGGTGAGTGAAGGTCCAGCAGCAGCTGGGGACGGGACGGAGGACTGGGCAGGAGGAGCCAGAACAATGTTTGGTCCAGTCCTGTCAGCAGGCGTCTTGTCCAGATTGGCTGAATTATATGAACTCGATAGATCAAATCGTTACTCTTTCCTCGAAATTTCACTAAAGGTTGTTTGCCATTTGGGGACATAACATCACTAATAGTCACACCAGTGTGTGCTGTGTGAACCACCGATATAGCCACTTGCATCAGCCTACGTTTGTGGTTCCGAAACTTACAGTAATTCTTGAGGAATAGGTGCAAACAGGTGACTCTCGTATTTTATCTTCCTTCGTAGTCATATTAAAACAATGACATAGTGAAAAATACAGTATTTCATCAAGTGCTTTCTTGCGTCTCTCCAGTATGTCAATTTACAGAATTATATAACCTTTCCGTTTTCCTAGATTACGTGTCGAGACAGACACCAATGTCTGTGAATTTAATTTCAGGATAATAAAGGAGGCGTTACGAAATATTTATCCTCGAAAGGGCTAACGTTCCTTTAGGATTGCTAACCACTGTGTTACTAACAGATCATTATTTATAGATAATGACTCTGAAACTAATGAAAGCGACGGAATTTGCCCAAAGCTAGAGAATGTTGACACCATGACACACATACACACTCTGAAATTGTTAAACGTTTTTGGTATAACAGACACAGCGCTAGGGACACAGATGCATTCAACAGCCTCTCTTCTGGCTAGTAGAAGAAAAAAAAGTGTTCACACATAAATAATAAAGACCAAATAAAAAGCGATAGCGTTCGTTAGCAAACAAGCATTTCTGGAAAATGCCATTTCTGACGGGTACGCTAATCAAAACTCTGCTCCCTTTGCTGGGAGACCCTTATGTTTGGGACACTTGGGAAAGGGAAAAGCAATTCTCTGGAGATCTGTGTTTTGATCGGTAAAGCGGGAATAATAGCGTGTACCTAACAGATTGTGAGACTTCAACGTGGGACGCGATGTGACTCAACCTTTCCAAACAACGCTGTTAGGAGTCACCTGAGGGTCTTTTCTCACTGTGGACTCTGCCCCAGAGGTCCGGCCGGGCTGGGGTTGGCGTTTCTGACAAAATCCCGAGTGACCGCTAATGATACTGGTCGGGATCATCTTGAGTGATGAAGATGCGAGTCCGGTGGCTCGTGGGAGGAGGAGCCGTTCGGGTTCTGCCTCTTTCCTCCCCCTCCTTCCCGCTTGTTCTAGATCTTTCGAAGCTGTAGGAAACATTGTTTTTTTGTGTTTGTTTGTTTGTTTGTTTTTGTTATTTTTATTGGGGGTACGATTGCTCTTTGTATTTTGAAATCACCGCCGTTTCACTTATTTCCGAGTCTTTGGCAGGAGGAAAGCGATGAGACGTAGCTCGTGTGGGGTGGTAAGCCTCGGTACCCCATGGAAAGACATGAACGTGTGTCTTTTTTGTCCCACACTCCAGACGCATGGGTATCCCATGGAAAGACATTTTTGAATATGTGTCTTTTTTGTCCCACACTCCAGTTGTCACTGCCCCTTTGCCCTGTTCGAAGTGTCCCCGCAGCGTTGCTGGAGCTGGAGGTGGGACGGGGGGGGGGTGTCACCGTGATTTCTCTCTGCGGTGGCATTCTCGTTTCCTGGAGAAGAATCTATCTACTTACTGAAAACACTTCCTGTGCCCAACTCATCGTGCAAAGCAGCTTGTCTTTCCTCCACCATGTTTTTTTTTTAAATGAGAAGAAATGATAAAAATAGGCACAAAGCAGTTCTATTAGCCTCGAAATCCAATTGATGCTTCTTCAACTGCTCTTATAAGTATGGTAAACAATCTTTTTAAAGAAACCCAATTCTAAGGTATCTTGTATTTTCAAGTTTCACCAACAGATGGCACTAGTGGTTTCTGTAACCTTTTGTTGTTTTTTTTTTTTTCACTATCATACCAAGGAAAAGGTGCCAGGGCTGCAGTTTGGGAAGGAAGAGGCCAAGCTAAAGACACCGTGAACTCGGAAATGTGAAATTACACTTTCTTATTTTTTATTGTGTGGGTTGGAAGGACACCAATACAAGAAGCTTCATCGTATCATGGCAGGACAATGGATTTTGTTGATGGTGTACACCCTGGTCCTACTCTTGTTTTAAAATCTTGAATTGGTTCGTTGAGGAATATTTGTTACAAGAAAAAGAATTCATATGTACACTCACTTTGTATTCATTATATTCAAATATATATATGCACGCATTAGGTAGCTAGAAATTACGACACATTCATAAAATAAATGCCACTGTACTTGACAAAACTCTATAGTAAAGTCTTAGATAACATTGAAAATATTTATTGGTAAAGACTAATATATCTACTACCTTCAATAATTGTCTTTGCTATTTTTTATCAAAAAATTATATTTTCCTTTTTTTTATTTAGAAGTAAAGTCTCACGCCCTCACACACACACATTCTCTCTCTATAAGATACAGAGTAAACATTCTTATATGTTGTTAGTCTACAGAATTTTTTTCAAATCTCAAAAGATGCCCTGTCTTCAATGTTATTTTAAAACATTTTTCTCGAGCACTGTTCATTCCCTGGATTTTAATTGTTTAGTGTATTTTTAATTTTTGTGCCATAATGCTAACTTTTTAAAAATCTTACTAGTTGTGATTTTTGCCTTTAAAGCAAGCACAATTTATACAAATTTCCCGGCCCTCTTTGCAAAATAATTTTAAGAAAGAGCAAGATTAATGGTGTTTTCCCACAAAGAATCAGGAATACACATAATATTTTCCAAGGTTCTGGTGAAAAAACTTTGCCCATGACTCTCCATTTGAAATTCGAATTACTCGCATCTGTTTTGAAGTTCGTTGTATAAAAGTGCTATCCTTAACAAATACAGCAAAACTACGTATTTTTGAGGGAATATTTAAGATCATTAACATATTCTGAGAGCCGGGTCTGGTAAGCAGCTGTCACTTCTGTTTTGTCGTTGAGAAGGGACCTGGTGTCGGGTGGCCTGGCCGGCTCCCCGCATCCAGCGATTTAGAACCCCCTGAACCACATCTGCGTCACCCTGCCAGGCTTTGGATGTTGTCACCACGTCCCCAGCTGTGCCCTCCGCACATGCCAGCACCCGGTTTCTTTATTCGTAATGTAGTGATGATGACAATGCCTCCCCCATTGGCTCAAGGCCAGCCCGGGTCTGACCCAGGCCGCTGGACGAGGTTCGAAGGACGCCGTGTCCCCCACAGGTCTCCACGTGCTCGGTGATCCCATCTTGCGGGCAGCTACCCCGAGGTGTGGTTTATGGAGAACGGAGTCCCCAGGCTCGTGGCTGAGACGGCTGTGTGCGCCCGTGCCACCAGCACTGAGCCACGAAGCTCCCAGTTTCCCAGGGGACTCCAGCGTGATCAGTGGGCGCCCCCCAGCTCGCCCCGCACCCCGGCGACATGGTCCACTGTCAGCCACCGTGGGCTCCTTGTGCCACCCCGAATTCGGCCCTGGGGGCGCATGTGGTGAAGACCCCTCTGTGGGCTCCGGTTTCCATGTGGGCTGAACCGGGTCCCCTCCGCGTGCTGTGCCGGAGGCCGGGGTCCCCGCACCTCAGACCGTGAGTGTCCTTGGACACAGGGTCTTTAAGGGGTGATCCGAGTGAAGTGAGGACACAGACACACAGACCCAGGGGGACAGCACGACCACGCAGACAGGAGCCCCACCCGCGAGCCGAGGGAGGCCAGCTCCGCACTGCCCGGGTCTCGGGGTTCAGCACCCTTGGGACCCAGCAAACGACTGGCCTGCGGGGCTTGGTCCTGGGGGGCTCTGCTGTGGTGGCTGCAGTGCGTCCACACGTGGGTCCCTCAACGACTCGCTCCTCTGACCGCCCTGCGGCCCGGGCAGGCACGGCCCTGCAACCGTCTGTTTGCCCCTCACTCGTCCAAGGTCACGGGTAGTTCGGGAGCCGAGGCGGGCAGTGACCAAGAGCACCTGTGACTCTCTCGCAGGACACGGTCTCATTTCTCTGGATGAACACTGGGGGGGGGGGTGACACAGGTAAAGCAATGGACACGAGGCCACCAGCCCCACCCAGCTGTGGGCCAGAGTCCACCTGCTCGTGGGTCACAGACCGCCGCCAGGTGCGTCCCCCCTACAGGGGTGACATCAGCAGAGTTTTACTCTGAATTTCCTCTCCAGCTCCTGACATTGGGCCTCTTTCCATGAGTTCCGAGAAGTCATCCGATGTCAGGCCCACGTCCTTCGTCGGCCACGTCGTGACTATCTTCCCTGAAACGTGGCTTGACTTTACCACTTCTAGTCGAGGTCCTTTGGGATCCAACGATTCTTGTTCTCTTGTATGACAATTCTCATTTTTTCCTTTCATGCGTCAAGTTTCGTGTTTGCATGTGTGGTAGCTCTGATCACCATGACGTTCTCCTGCGAGGGTGCCCCTGGAGCTTTGAATAACTTGAGCTTGTACGTTTAGATCTAGAATTCATTTCAAATTGCTTTTGGTGCCTTCTGCGGGGTGTGGTTTGTGGTGGGTCGAATGGTAGCCCCCCCAGAAATCTGTCCTAGTCCCCAGTGCGGGTACCTGTGGATGTGTCATCTAATTTGGAAATAAGGTCTTTGAAGATAATCGAGTTATGGATCGTGGCATGAGATGGTTCAGGAGTTAGGGTAGAACCAAAACCCAGAGACATGTGTCATTCATTAAACGAGGAAGGAGAGGAAGGTTCTGGATACAGACGCCCGAAGGTGGGATGCGTGAAGACGGAGGTGGGGACTGCTCTTGCTGCGGTGACCCGGGCGTGCCCAGGATGGCCAGCGGATGTAGCTCAGGGGGGCTCGGGGTGGGATAACCCCGTTTTCACTTCCGCCCCAGTGCCTCAGACATGGGATCTCAGGCTTCAGGCCTCTGGGACGCGGTGGGACAAGAACCCTCTGCCATCGAAAGTCACCGACGTGTAGACGCTTTTGCATCCGCCCCAGGAGACGAAGGCAAGGTCAAGGGCTAGTTCTTTCCCGCCGTGGATGGATATCTTCTTGTCCAAAACCACGTGGTGAAAAGATCATCATTTCAGTGTGAGCTTGGTGCCTTTGTCGACCTAAGGATCACCTAAGAAGTTCAGATCATGATGGACCTTTTCATTTTGTTCATCTCTTTTTATGTCACTCTTCAAGTCACTGCTCCATTGTGCTTTACGATTCACTGTATGCCACATTCTCCTCTCGATGACAGTGCCTTGTAGCATCTCTTAAAAACAGATAAGAGACAACCTTTCACTTTATTCTTCCTTTCCAGACATGCTTTTGCTCTTCTGGGTGCTTTGCCTTCCTGTGTGAATCTGAGAATCAACGTGTCAACTGGAAATGAAGTTTGCATTTCGATCGGGATGGATTGAATCTTACAGATCGATTTGTAAAGTGAAAATATTTTAAAAATAGGAACTCTTTGGAACCACGAATGTGATGTAACTGCCTATTTATTTAGTTTTAGTTTTGTTTTTATTTACAAGTTCTCAACTGTGTTTTCTAATTTTTACTACAGATTTATTCACATCTTTTGTTTAAATCGATTTCTAAGTATTTAAAATTTGTGCATAATAAATAATATTTTTTAAAATCCATTTTTTCAATTGTTTTGGTCTAGTATATAGATATACAGTAGATTTTTATATATCATTCTTGTCTTCTATAAGTAGCAAAATTTGCTTTAGTTCCAGCAAGGAATTTTTTGTACATATCTCATGATTTTATACCGTGGACTATCATACAATCTCTGAATATAGATAGTTTTAACATTTATCCATCTCTGTGCCTTTCATTATTCTTGCCTTACTGCGCTGAATATGACCTCGGTATCTTATGCAATAAAATTGGTGACAGCAGACATTCCTTCCTGGTTTTCTGATCTTAAGGAGAAAGCATGCCACCGTTCATCACTATGGGTGACGTCAGCTGTGGGTTCTCGCACATGTGTGTCATCAGATTAAAGAATTTACTTCTTTTCATAGCTTGCTAAGAGTTTTCCTCATTAATAGGTGTTGGATATTTGAGTGCTTTTCTTTATTTATTAAGATGATAGTAAATTTTTTGTCCTTTGTCCTTGAGATCTAGTGAATATTATTAATTTTTGAGAGTAAAACCATCTTATATTCCTGAAATAAAAAGCCCTACTTTTGTCAAGATGTATTTTTTATTTTATATTTTGCTGGATTTTATTTCCTGATATTCTGTTGAACAATTTTTGTTGATCATCATGTGGGATACTGAACAGTAATATTTTTTGTTTGTTTTTGTTTGTTTTTTTATTTTATTTTATTTTATTTTATTGTTTTTATTTTATTTTATTTTATTTTTTTGAAATGGCTTCATTAGCTTTGATATTGGGCATCCACTGGCCTCAGAGCATGAACTGGGAATGTTTCCTTTTCCGTTTTCTAAAACAGTTTATGTGGAGGGGGGAGGGGAGGGGTAACTGGAGTAAAAAGGGTCCAATATGTGGTGACAGAAAGAAATCTAACTATGGGTGGTGAATACACAATGCACAATTTGAATTGTACACTCGAAACTTACTGGATTTTTGTTAACCAGTGTCACCATAATAAAACAAATAAGTAAATAAAGTTTTTGTAACATTGTTATAAATTCTTTACTTAATATTTAGATCATTCACCAATAAAAGCATCTAAGTCTGACATCCTCCTCATAAAAATAATTTTTTCTCATTTAAAACATTCTGAATTGAATTTCTTTAACAAACATATGACTATTCATATTTCCTCATCTTTCATTAATCAGTTTCGGTATACTGTGTTTTTATTAAATTTTCCACTTCACCTAACTTTCTGATTTATTGACATACATTTGTCTCAAGTCTCCCTTATGTTCTTATCAATATTTGGGCATTCTGTAGGGATAACCCCATCTTCACTTCTGATGCTGACACCCCTCTCTTTTGCTATTCTTATTTTTTTTTTACATACTTACATACTATCATTATTTTGCTCAATTTTTCTAGCTTTTGTTGGAAAACAATTAGATCACTAATTTGAAGCTTTCTTTTTTCTTTTCTAGTGTTAGCATTAAAAGTTCTAAATTTGATTCTCAGCATCCTTAGATATAAAATTTCTCTGTAAGCACCATCAGGAATATTTTTGATATTTATGTATATTATTCATAGTTTTCAAAGTATTTCAAACTATTTTCTTATTCCCCATGCAATCTCTTTATTGACCTATGTGTGCTTTTTAAAAAATTTTCTAATTATATGGGAGATTGTCTCATTATCTCATTAGTACTTATTTGTAATTTAACTTTGTTGGGTTGGGATGACATGTTACAGCTTTCGGCATCTACTGAGTCATTTTCCCGCCCAGAGTGTGATCTGTCCGGGTGTTTTTTCTGCTCTTGAAGAAAGAATTGGCTCTGTTTGTGCCAGTTAAGTTAAGCGACGTGATTGTGTCGTGATCTTCTATACACATATTATTTTGTCTCCTTGTCCAATTGCTGGGAGAGGGTTGTCAACAGTCTGTAATTGTGCGATTGCCTCTTTTTTCTCTTCTGAGAGTTTTTGAATCACGCATGGTAGTGCTGTGTCATGAGGTGTATACATATTTATCATTGTTATGCCTTCTGGTAAATCGCTACCCTGGCAATGTATTGTCTCTGATTATCTGAATATATTTGGGCATGAAACGTATATTGTCTGATATTAATATAGTCATGGCACCCTTTTTGTGCTTACTCTTTGCATGCTATATCTTGATTTTCCTCCTATTTCCAGCCCATCTGTGTCTTGTACTTAACATTCATGCCTTGTGGAAGACAGAATCTGCTTTATTTTTATCCCGTCTACCAAAGTTTTGCTTATTAACTGGGACACTTCGCCATTTGTCTCTCCAAAGCTCTGTTTCTCTTTCACACTTGTCTTGCTTCCTTTTAAATGATGATTTCTTTTAACATTCCGTCTTACATTCGTTATCGACTTTGCAACGATGCCTCCTTTTAATTTTAATTGATTCTCTGTGGAGAACAATGTACATCCTTAACCTGTCAAGCCTGTTTCTGCATCCCACGCGGTCAGCCTTGGGGGGTCTCGCCCTGCATCTGTGTCGCCCGGTCCTGAGCCAGAGACCCAGGTCCCTAAGTCTTGGAACTTAGGGGACAGTATGCAGCTCAGCTCTTATCCCTCTGTCATCTCAGCTGCAGACTGTCACCACATCAGCTGCTTAACCTCTGGTCTACCTCTTCAGAGCTGTGGGACCCCCAAGCTGTGCTCGCGTACAGGTCTCTGAAATGTGGTCAGAGAACGGGATTGTCACAATGCTTGCCTTGTGCGTGTCCCCTCTCTCTGTCATCACAGCCTTGCGCTGCCCGCTGTCCACTGCCTGAGAGCAGGTGCTTCATGTAGTTTGTCAAATTATGAAGTTTTGTATGGCAGAAGGGCTAGGTTAGCACCATTTATGACATGAAGATTGGATCATGGAAGGACTTCTCTTTTTTTTTTTTTTTCCTCTCTACTCATCTGCCTTTGAAATAGTTCCTTCTGAAGTAGAGGAGAATTCTTAGCTGGACTTGTCGATTTAAAAACAACAACAAAAAAATTATACCTGATCAGCAGATAATGAAATTCTATTTTCAGGTTTCTAGGTGAATAATTCATTGTTGGATTTAGCAACCCAAATAGCCACACATTAAAACTTCGCTGGCAAAGGACAATAGAGGAGACAGGACATTCTTATCTCTGGCGCTGGCCCAGGGCGAGATGGGGAGGGCGGGTGGCAGGGCTTAGGGAGGTATCGTGAGGCATGCTGATCACTCACACGTGGGATGGAGAGGGAAATCGTTGAAAAACAGCTGTTTTATCTTGTCGGATCCTGTAGACGACCTGTGACTCAGCCTACCATACCCTGAGCATTCTTGGCAAGGAATTGCTAAGCAGTGAACATTCACCCTGCAGTGCCAGCCAGAAATGAAAGTATAATGTCAGCACAATTCCCCTCAGATGGTCTTCAGATAAAGATTCTGGGCTTTTAACTTCATTTAATGGAAAGCACCTCCTCGGTCACCGGGCGGGCAGCGTAACGGAACCTCTATCTCCCCGCTAAGTAAATTATGGAGAGAGTTATACGCACAGGAGGTGACCTACATACTGTCGTCAGAAGACAGAATTCAAAATAGTGCTCGACCTTGAACCAAATCTTGCAGCTTTTCTGAAAAATTAGGGGAAGAGACTTGGGAGAGTCCTAAATGCAAAGCTGTCAAAAGGAGTCATATTTTCTTCCCGAGACGCTCCCTTAGGATCCTTATCTTTTTTTAGAGAATGTGCACCTTTGGCTCAGAGCACGACCCTGGAGTCAGCAGGACAATGGTTCGGCGTCAGCTGAGAGGTTTGCTTTCTTCGCGACCTTGGGTGATCTAGCTAAGATTCTTGGTCCTCAATTACCTTCTATGTACAGTATGACGAGTACTTGCGGGGCAGAATTAATCTGATGAATGGGTAAACTAATTAAAAAGCAATGCTATCATTATGCTTAAGGCATTCAGAATATTCAAGGGTAGCTATTATCATAGCAGATGCGATTCATTTTTGATGTGTGGATGTAAGCGAGTCACTAAACCTCTCTATGACCCACATTTTCCAAAGGGAGGAGATGTTAACTTTTCAAAAAGATAAAGAAAACTACAAAGATTCATATCATAAGTGTCCATAGCCTTACTACAAAAATTAACAAGTGCTGACACATTCTAGCTTTCTCTTTTCTTAATTTTTGTTTTTCCATTAGTGTTGACGTTCACATTATTGTATATTAGCTTCAGCTGTACAGGATGGTGGTTAGACATTTATACGATTTACGAAGTGATCCCCCCATTGGTTAGAAGCCACATGGCACCGTACATGGATGCTACAATATTATCAACCATATTCCCTGTGCTGTATTTCACATCCCTGTGACTGTTTTGTAGCTGCCACTTTGTCTTCTTAATTCCTTCGCTTTTTTCACTCTCATCTAATATTCACCATTCGTTCTCTATCTCCACGAGTGTTTTTGTTTTGTTTGTTCATTTTGTTCTTTAGATTCCACATATAAGTGAAATCATATGGTATTTTTCTTTATCTCACTTATTTCACTTAGCCTAGTACCTCCTAGGTCCATCTATGTCATCGCAAATGTTAAGACCTCATTTTTTATGGCTGAGTAATATTCCATAGTATAGATGCACCTTGTTTTCTTTATCCAATTGTCTATGGATGGGCACTTCAGTTGCTTCCATGTCTTGTCTATTACAAATAATGCCGGAGGGACCATAGGGGTGCAGATATCTTTTCAAATTAATATTTTGGTTTTCCTTAGATAAATACCCAGAAGTGCAATTGCCGGATCAGGTGGTAGTTCTATTTTTAATTTTTTGAGGCATCTATATACTATTTTCCACTGTGGCTGCACCAATTTCTTATCTCACCAAAAATGCACGAGGGTTCCCTTTTCTCCACATCCTCACCAACCCTTGTTTTTTGATTTATTGATGATGGTTATTCTGATTGGTGTGAGGTGTTGTCTCACTGCGGTTTTAACTTGTATTCCTCTGATGATTAGTGATACTGAGCATCATTCATATGTCTATTAGCCATCCGTATGTTCTCTTTGGAGAAATGCCTAGTCAGGTCCTCTAATTTTTTAATTAGATTTTTTTGGTGTTGAATTGTATGAATTCTTCACAAATTTTGGATACTAACTCCTCACCAGATGTATCATAGGCATATATGTTCTCCCGTTCATTTAGTTGGTGGTTTCCTTTGCTGTGCAATATTTTGTCTGATGCAGTCCCATTTGTTTATTTTTTTGTTTTTTGTTTCCTTTGAGAAGATATATTGGAAGAAATATTACTAAGAGCAATGTCAGAGAGTTTATGCCTTTGTTTTCTTCTAGGCGTTTTATTGTTTCTGGTCTTACATTCAAGTCCTTAATCCGTGTTGAGTTTAAATTGTATAGGGTGTTTATTTTTGTATAGAGTGTAAGTCTTTAATCCATGTTGAGTTTATTTTTGTATAGGGTGTTTATTTTCGTATAGGGTGTAAGTCTTTATCCATGTTGAGTTTATTTTTGTATGTGGTCCAGTTTTATCTTTTGCATGCATCTGTCCAGTGTTCCCAGCACCGGTTATCGAACAGGCTGTCTTTACCCCACTGTATATTCTCGGCTTCTCTGTCATAGGTTAAATGACCGTATAGGAGTGGGTTTATGTCAGAGCTCTCTATTTTGTTGCCCTCCATTTGTCTGTTTTTACGCCAGTAGCATGATGTTTTGACGACTCGAGCCTTGCAGTGTAGTTTAAAATCAGGTAGTGTGATACCTCCAACATTGTTCTTCTTTCTCAAGGTTGCTATGGCTATTTGGGGTCTTTTATGGCGCTCTCTCTCTCTCTCTCTCTCTCTCTCTCTCTCTCTCTCTATATATATATATATATATATATATATATATATATATATATATATATATATTTGGATTATTTGTTCTAGGTCTGTGAAAAATGCATTGGTATTTTGTTAGGTGTAAGGAGCCACAGAGAAAAACAAGATGACCACAGCACACACAGAGTTTCTGTTCTTTACAGATTAGCTGCCTGTTTTCTGAAGGTTAACTAACACATAGAGTTTTTGTTCTTTTAAGATTAGCTTCCAGCTTGCTGAAGATTAGCTGAAGGTCTGCCAAAGAAGTCTGCCTGACAGCAGGTCTGCGACCCCATCAG
>PVKZ01007742.1:0-20497 GCA_004027375.1 Macroglossus sobrinus | reverse complement strand
GCCCCGCGCACCGCCGGGGCTGGCGTGCCCGCCGGAGCGTGCAGGCACGCCGACGAGCCCAGACGCCCGCCGCGCCGGCCCCCGGCGGCCGGGCGGCCCTGCTCGCCGCTTCCCGCCCGTCCCAGGAGGTTATATAATGAGCGGCGGCCGGCCGCCCGCCTGGGAGGGACAATGAAGTCTTTGTTAAATGCCTTCGCCAAGAAGGAAGGTAAGAAGGGGCTGGAGAGTGCATGGGGCCGGTGTTTCCCACGGGTTCGCGGGGGGTGGGGGGGGAGGGGGGCTCTGTGCATTCCCCGATCTCCAGCTGGTTGCTCATTCCCCCCATAGAAGGCAGGGTTCGTCGTCACTCGGGCGGGAGACGGGGCTTTGTGGGACTCCGTCCGCATGCCGGCCCGCTGGACGGCCCTGGGTGTCCGGCCCTCGCGGAACTGCCTCCCGGAGCGTGCCTGCCTCCCGGCGACCGTGCCGGAGGGCGCAGCGGGAGCCAGGTCCTGGGGGGGAGAAAGGAAGTTTGACAGTAGTCCCTCCACTCCCGGAGGCTGGAGGGTGCGCGCTCGCTCGGGGTGGCGAAGGTGGGGACGTGGTTTTTCGGGCCAGGCGAGTGGTGTCGGTGTCTGTCCGGTGACCTCGTCTCTCCGTGCTGGGGAGGCAGCGTGGCTGACTCCGACAGAATACACGCTTTTTGTCATACCTTGTGTGATTTTTTTCTTGCGGGGGGAAAAAAAAAAGGGACGTATCCGTGAGGGCATGCATGGGAGACGGCTCAGGGAACACCCCCCCGCTCGGAGTTTGCAGATTGCCTGGGAGAAGGGAGCAGTTGGGGGGAATATTAATCCTTTCCAGACGGGAAAAGAGTTATTTTTAACCCTTTTTCAACAACAACAACAATAATATTTAAACACACACACACACACACACACACACGCCAGGGTTTCCTCCGAGGGCTCCAGTCAGGCAGCGAGACGGGGCGCTCCGGGGGTTTGTGGGGACGCGACTCCGGAGTCGTCGGCAAAGTGCCTCCCGGCCCGAGCCGAGCCGCAGAGTAGACGTGGGGGAGAATTTCCCAGGGCGCGGCCTGGGAAACCGGTTGAATGTGAATCTCAGCAGTGACACGAGGTAGTTTCATCATGCGCCGGCCCCTGGCGTGGCCCCTGCGGCCGTGGCGTCCGAGGACCCAGCCCGATCCGCAGGGCACAGTGCGCTGGGCGGGGGTGGGGGTCTCGGCCGGGTCCCCCACCCCGCGCCTCCCCAGGGCGCCGGCCCGTCCCCGAGGACGGCTGAGCTCCCGCCCAGGCTCGCTGTCTCACGTTATCGACCCAGATTCGCCTGTGGGGCTCTGAGTTTTGGGGCGCACGGCGCCACGATCTCGCGTCTATCCACTCTGTCCCCTCAGAGGCCCGGCTTCCCTCCGAGTCCGTCTCCCTGCGAGCGAAACCCCGAAGTGGGTCCCTCTGTGTCCAGGACGCCAAAATCTGTCTGGTCACAGCAGGGGAGCTGGATGGCTCAGCGTCCCTGAGCGCCTGTCCGGGAGCGTCCCCTCCCCGGGGCGAGCGTGGGCCTGTCCTTGTGTTGGGGACAGTGAGGGGGACACGAGAAGCCAGGGGTCCTGTGGCTGCTCTCTGTCCGGCCCGCCTGCCTGAAATGCCGGCTCTCTGGCCGTCTTTGCCGGGGACACATCCCTGGTGGGACTTCGGCCCTTGGCGGGGTCGTTCAGTCCCCTCCCCCACGTCTGGCGGGTCTCAGGTCACCAGAAGCACCCGCCGCCCGTGCGTTGTCACACCCTGACCCGTGAGCGCGGACACGCTGGCTGGCTGGCCTCCGTCTGCTCCGAGGAGGTGACACGGGACGTTTCCCAGCGAGTGTGCGGGCAGGCGGGGGTGGGGCGGGGCCTGGGCTGGTGCCCCGGGGGCCGCGGTCCCCTCCCTGTCCCTGCCCCCGCCTGGCCGGGCCGGTGGCCCCCAGGCCCTGTGCTTCGTGGAACTGGAGGGCACGTGGGTCCCGCCGAGGAGCCCTGGGGAGACCGCGTCCCCGCGTGCGGCTTCCCGATGCCACCCACTGGGCCGAACAGAGCGTGACCCGAGCACCGGTCCTCAGGAAGCCCCTGCCCTGTGCCCCGACACCCCTCGGCCCCCCCACGCGTGGCCAGTGCCACCTCTGTCCCTCACACGCGGCCAGTGTCACCTCTGTTCCTCACACATGGCCAGTGCCACCTCTGTCCCCACATGCGGCCAGTGCCACCTCTGTCCCTCACACGCGGCCAGTGCCACCTCTGTTCCTCACACATGGCCAGTGCCACCTCTGTCCCCACACACGTGGCCAGTGACACCTCTGTCCCTCACACACGGCCAGTGCCACCTCTGTCCCCCCCACACGTGGCCAGTGCCACCTCTGTCCCCACATGCGGCCAGTGCCACCTCTGTCCCTTCACACGTGGCCAGTGTCACCTCTGTCCTTACACACGCGGCCAGTGCCACCTCTGTCCCTCACACGTGGCCAGTGTCACCTCCCCCCCTGTGCATGCAGCCAGTGCCACCTCCGTCCCCCGGGAGCCCTGCTGTCCCGTGTGGGTGGGTTTCAGGGCTCGACACCCCGCCCCGGCCTGAGAGGGCTGCAGCTCCCCCATTTCCACGAACTGCTACCCCGCGGCCACCGACCCGGGCAGCGGGCGGGACGGGACGGTGGAGACTCCGCGCCGCCCTCCCCGTGCTCAGGGTCCGGCCTGCAGGTGGCGCCCGGGAGCACGGTGCTCGGACCCCCACGGGGGCGGCCTGGCCTCGGGCCGCACCCTCGGGCCCTCGGCGGCTCCGGCACCCAGCACGCGGGTCCCCTGGCGTGGGGGAGACCGCGGGGCGCTGAGGGCAGGAAGTCACGTCCTTTGCCGCCCGGGGTCCCTGGCGCCTCATCCCTCTGCAGCCTGGAGGCCGCGGTCCCTCAGGGGCCTCCCCCTGGAGGGGACGCTTTCTGGCTCCTGCCGGCGGAGCCACTGGGGCGGCTGTGGTGCTGGCCGTCCCCGTCCCTGTCCCCGGGGGCCGCACCCTCATTCTAAGCCCTGGCTGCGGGGCCTTCGCTCCGGCCTGGAACCCAGTGGGAGGCCCGCGGGGCGCACACCCCTCTGTTCCCACACATGGCCAGTGCCACCTCCGTCCCCGCACATGTGGCCAGTGTCACCCCCTGGGCTTGGGGTCGAAGCCAGCGCTTCTGCCTGGGAGACTGAGGGCCGTGGGAGTGTCCTGGGGCCACCGCAGCCAAGCACCACGGACACTTCCTGTCCCCGCTCCCAGAGGCCGAAGGCTGGGGCCTGGGTGTGGGCAGGACGGGCCCCCACCCCAGCCTCTGTCCTGGGCGTGCGGACGGCGCCTCCCCCCGCCCCCGTGTCCCCGCGTGGTCGTCCCTCTGTGCGTGTCTGTGCCCTGGTCTCCTCTGGCAACGGGGGCCCAGGCCCACGAGGTCAGCCCCATGCCCGGGGGCCCCGTGTGCCCTCGCTGACCCCTGTGAAGAGCGTCTGACTCCGCACGCAGCCACGCTCCGAGGGGCGCGGGTGCCAGGGACGCGTGCGGCCGTGCCAGGGGACCCACCCGTGGCTGCCTCGTGTCCTGGCCGCGCCGTGGCTCCCGGCCGATGGAAGTCGGGCCCCGCACCCCTTCCATCCCCAGCGAGCGCTGGACCCCGCGCGACTTGGCCGCTCGGCGGCCCAGCCCGCAGCCTCACCCGCCTCCGCCTTCTTTCCCGCCAGTGCCCTTCCGCGAGGCCCCGGCCTACTCCAACCGCCGGCGGCGGCCCCCCGCCACGCTGGCCGCGCCCCGGGCCCTGCTGCGCTCCAACAGCGACAACAACCTGGCCGCGGGCACGCCCGCCTGGGCCGTCTGCGCCGCCGCGCCCCACCGCAGCTTGTCGCCACAGCTGCTGCCGCAGACGCCCGGCCCGGCCGACGGGCCCGGCAGGACCACCGGCGGCTACGTCCCCGCGCCCCGCAGCCGGTCCCCGTCGCTCAACAGGCTCGCCGGCGCCGGCGAGGACGGCAAGCGACCGCAGCAGCCCTGGCACGTGGGGTAAGGACCGGCGGGGTCGGGGTGCGGCTCCCCAGGGAGGCCAGCGGTGGGGGGGGAGGGGGGAGGGTGGTGTGCGCAGCTGGGCCCTGCCCTCGGGGATGTCTGGGGGCCTGAACAGCGCCGTAGTGGCCGTGCCTTGTCACCACGGACCTGACTGCGCAGTCGGGGGGCCCAGGCGTGCCCCCCGCGCTGTCCTGGCCCCTTGCATCCTCCCGTGTCTCAGATGTGGGGACTGAGGCCCAGGCCACGCAGCCACGTGTGGCCGGGCAGGGCTCTGCCCCAGGCTGCTGGTTCCCGAGTCCGCGGGGTGGGGTCGGGGGCACGCGAGGCTTTCTCCCGCCTGAGCCCGCATGGCGGGGCGGGCCCGTGCCTTCCCAGCTGGCGCGGCCCAGCTGGCGAAGTCCAAATGCCCGCTTTGGTCCGGCACTCGGAGCCCTGTCACCCTCATCGTCCCCGTCCACGTCTCCCCCCCAGGCCTCCACGGCACCCACGTGCCCGCGGCCGCACCCCGGCTGTGCTCAGACGTGGGGAGGGGCGCAGGACCCCTGTCCCGTGTGCTGGGGGTGTGTGTGTGCGGGGTGGGGGCTCAGAGTGTCCCGTGGCTGGGGAAGGGGCTGTGGCCGTGCACAGCGTGCCCGGTGTCCGGGCTGCAGCCGCAGAGGTCGTGGGGAGGACGGGCCCCTCACGGGGCTGGCATGCCCCCCCCAGGCACACCCCCGTGCTGCGGCCTCCCCGCCCTCGGCACCCGCGTCCTCCCGTCCTCTGAACGGAGAGACCCAGTTCCTGGCTCTGGTCTAGATTTGCTCCGAGCCCCACCCCGAGGGAGAAGTCACAGGTGCTAAGAGCAGTTTAGAGCTAAATTAAAGGATCCCCCCGGAGGCAGAAAATTCCACTCCACACCGCTCGCCAGAATTACGGCTGTAATTTGGGGAAGAGTGAGTCCCCTTCCTCCCGTGCAAAGTGTAATAAGATGCCGCAGGCGGTGTGGCCGGGGGCCGGCACCAGCCACAAACAGAATACATACCGCTGCTGTGGAGGGAGGGCGCCTGGGACCCGCAGCGGGGACCCTCCCGGTCTGCGTGCCCCCGTTCCCGTGCAGGGGTGCACGCGTAAGTGTGCGGGCGCATTGCCGGTGTGCGAGTGTGTGTGCACTTGTGTGTGCACGTAATGTGTCTGTGTGTTTCTGTTTGTGTATGCACGTGTGCACCTTTGTGTGTGTGTGTGTGTGCGTGTGAGTGTGTGTGTGTGCATGCATGTGTGTGCACTTGGGTGTGCATATAATGTGTCTGTGTTTCTATGTTTGTGTATACGTGTATGCACCTTTGTGTGTGTGCGTGTGTGCAGTGTGCATGTGCATGCATGTGTGTGCATGTGAGTGTGCGTGCATGTGTGCGTGTGTGTATGTGTTCATGTGTGTGCGTGCATGTGTGTATGTGTTCATGTGTGTGCATGTGTGTGCGTGCGCGTGCATGTGCATGTGCGTGTGCGTGCATGCATGTGTGTGTGCGTGCATGTGTGTGCGTGTGTGTGCATGTGTGTGCATGCATGCGTGCATGTGCACGTGTGTGAGAGAGGGAGTCACAGCAGCCACCCATCCTGAGGGCCTGACCCCAGAACTTCCTGATCACGTGTTCTGGGCTCCACGTTGGGCCAGCCACTTACCCCCCTATGCCTGGTCCCCGGCGCCTGTAAGACGGGGCTCCCTCGGCTTGTCCTCAAGGCCGGCTGGCTGTCCTCAGGGCGCCCTGCACACAGGAAGTGCGCGGTCCACGCCGGCCCTGAGGTGCAGCCCACACCGTGTCCGACCCAGGGCCAGGTGTTTGGCCAGGCCCCTTCCCCTTATGCCCAGAGCTGCGGGCGGGGTGACCGGCCATCTGGTTCTGCCAAATGAGGCCCTTCGTGCTAACACCGGGATGGCCAGGCTCCCCAGCCGTGCGCCCGCTGCCTCTCCTGGTCAGGGGGTGGGGTCCTTGCCCGGCGGGCACCCCGCCTTGCAGAGCGGCATCGGGGCTGTCAGTTAGCCCTCTCTGCCATTGCCCCAGCCTCCCCCCTCCCCCCACCCCATCCCAGCCTGCCCGTCCCACGTCCATCGTGCTATGACCCGGCTCTCCGCGACCCCATGTCGTGACCGTGGCCCCGTTGGCTGCCATCATCCCTCCTCCCAGACACCCCCACCCAATCTAACGGGACCTGCAGGCCTGCCAGCTTGCCCCTGGGGAGGCGAGGGTGCTGGCGGGCGTCAGAGGCGCACGGCAAGCTCCACTTCCGGTCCGGGAGACCACCGCCCGGCCTTTCACGCCTGCGCCCAGCCTGAAAACGGCCGTACAGTACCAGCCAGTCAGGGGGTGGGGACCCTGGGACAGCTCCTGGGGGGCTCAGAGAGGCGGCCGAACCCCTCCACTGCGCCTTTGTCCTTGAGGCCGACGGGTCCCAGCCAGGCACTCTGCACATGGCACTTGCCGTAGGACGGGGTCCCCAGGGTACCCCCAGAGCCCTTCCTGGCGATCACAGAACTGAGGTGGGTTTAGGGTGTGCTGCCTCACCCCATCCTGTCTCGGGGGGGGGCTGCCCAACGGCCCACCCCCCAGGCAGGGCCCGTGCCAGCCGCCGGGGCTGTGTCCAGGGACCTGGCTGTCTCCGTGAGAGTCACAGCTGCCTCCCGCCCGCTGCACGGCTCTGGACAGGCCGCCCGGCCACTCTGCACCCCGCTTTCCCCTGCGTGGAGCGGGGCCAGGGGGTGTGCGGACAGGGCTATCCCCCCCTGGGACCCGTGTCCGGCTCGTAGTGAGTCCCACGGGAGTGCCTGGGACCCTCGGCTGTTGTCATCGCCAGGGACACTTCAGAGGACCCTGTGTCCTCTGTGGGGGCAGCCCTGTCAGTCCCCCCGGCTGGTGACGTGCTGGGCCGAGGGGCAGAGGACGTGAGGACATCTCGTCAGCCAGGTCGAGGGAGACGGAGCGTCCTGAGCACGAGGCGGTGGCCTCGGGCTGCGCGTCCCCGCCTCGTCCCCCCCTTTCTCTCTGAACGCCCCCAGGGAAGGCTGGCCCCTCAGCACCCCTCTCTTGGGCAACCAGAGGCCCCGGAAACCTCAGCCCAGAGTATGGTGGGGGCAGCACTGGGGCCCGAGCCACACCCTCAGGTGTGAACTCGGCGGGAGGAGGGCGAGGCCTCCCCAGATGGCCCAGGTGCAAGGCAGCAGAGCTCAGGGGGTCCCGGGGCACGGGAGCCGGGGTCCCCGCAGCCCCTGAGCACCTAGCCCAGGTGCCAGCTCCGCACACACCTGCCTGAGACACGCCCTCTAGTGGCGCCCGCTGGCGTGACAGGCCCATGTCCCCAGGAACCCGCTGGAGACAGGGTTTGCTGTATCCACCTGCCCCGCCCCCCACGGAGCAGTGGGTGCCCGCCAGGACCCCTCCTGGCCCCCCCGGGGGCTGACCGGCTCTCGCCAGGCTCAGAACAGCTCTTGGTGCACTTTCGCAGAGTTGGGGCGCCACCCCGCTCCCCATGGAGCAGGCTTCTGGGGTGGGGTCACTCAGCAGAGCGGAGTGGCTTGTGCTCTGGCGTTCGGGCAGAGGGTCCACGCGCCCCGGCCGCTGGCTGTGTCGCTCTGAGCCTCCTGTTCCCCAGTCCACGGGGACAGCACTGCCCCCCGTCCCGTCCCACACGGGGGGTGGGGAGCTGGGCTGGACTCTGCCACGACCGGACAGAAGCTGGCAGGGGCTCGAGGAAGCCCGTCTTTTACCCCAGTCGCTGCCAGTCCCCTGAACTTGGCCATGGGTCGCTGAGGTGCAGGGGGTGTCAGGGTTTTGAGGGGTGGAACGGGGCAGCGGAGCCAGCCCCATATGGCAGGCGTGGCCGTGCAGGGGGGCCTCCCGTTCAGGTGGGCAGGGTGGGCCGTGAGCCTGTGCCCGCAGCACCCCCGGGAGGATGGCGACGTGGGCATCACCAACGTCTCCCCCCTCACCCCCCGATAGCAGTCGTGCCTCCCGCAGCGCCCTGGGAAGGAACGCCAGCCCGCGACAGGCGCCCCAAACCCGAGGGCGGTTTGCTCAGAGAACAGAACCTCTCAGATGCAGCCGTGGACCTCAGAGGTCACGGCCCCCACTTCCTGTGCAGGCGGAAACGGGGGTTCTGGCGGGTTCCAGGGGTTCTGGTGCCGTGGGACCCCGCCGTGCCCTGCGCACCCTTCCAGGGAGTAGAGTCCTTCTCTGGCCGGGCTGTGGGCCTGCAGTGGGGTGGGGGCGCCTCTGGCTCGGGGCCCTGTCCACCTCTGTGAGCCCCCTCCCTGCCTCCTGGGGACCAGGAAGCCAGCGTGCTGCTCCCGCCATGGACCAGGGAGCTGCAGCTGCCACTCCCTCCCTTCTGCCCGTCCTGACCCAGACAGGGCCGTGGGTCCTGGCTGGCTGGGCGGGGGCAGGAGGGACAAGGCCAGTGCTGTCCAGGCTGGCTGTAGAGTTGGACTGTGCTCCCCAAGCCCCTCCCCACCCTCCGTGCGAGCCGGGAACCGGGAGACGGCCGGCTGCAGTGGGTCCCCAGGTCCGGGCAGCTCTGCTCCTTGTCATCTCTGAGTCGCTTGTCCCTCTGCACATCGGCCCTGCCGGGGGGCTCCCCACCCCCCATCCAGCCCCCTCCCCGTCCCTATCCAGCCCCCTCACCCCCCCACCCAGCCCCCTCGCCACGGACACGGCCCAGTGTCCATCCGGTCACGTCCTTGGCCTCTGGGGCGTCAGTTCTGCCCTAAATGTCCCTGCACAGCCTTTCCTGCCGTCCGCAGCCTGTCCCCGAGTCACCCTGTCCTCTGTGCTGCCCCATCGGACGTGCAGAAAGTGTCGTCCCCCTTGTCCTTCTCTCTGTGAGGCTCCCCGTGAGGCCTCGTGTTCATGGACCCGCCAGGTGCTTGCTGAATGAACGAATGAATGAATGAATGAATGAGTGAGTGGACGGACAGATGGATGGATGTGTGAGGGAAAGACGGGCGCATGACGGACGGCGGAGGCTCAGCGAACGGGCCCCAGCCCACTCCACGTCCCCCCGCGTCTCCCCACCTGAGAATTCTGAGACGCAGGCCCCACGCCGAGACGCGGTGGCCGGAATCCCAGCCAGCTGCTCTCAGCCACCTCGACCGCCGTCAGCACGCGGCCCGGTGACGCGAGGCCCACGCGCCCTGCCATGTGACTGTTACCGCCACCATCTCCGGGACTTCCCGCGGTCCCAGGCTGACACCCTGTCCCTGTCACACACCCGCTCCCCGGCACCCCCACCCGCTGGCCGTCCCCATGGACCCGGCTTTCCCGGGATCTCCCTCGAGGAGAGTCATGTGGGGCTCGGCCTTTGGGGATGGGCCCGTCTCCCTCGTCACCGCGTCCTCCGTGCTGCAGCCCGCGTCGGGCCATCCTCCCCGCTCCGGGCCGTCCGATGCCTGGGCGGCCACGTCCGTGCGTCCGTCATCCGTCGCTGGACGCTTCCCAGCTGTCGTGATGCTGCTTGGAACATGGGCGCCCAGACACCTGTTCCGAGAGTCCCCGCTGTCACGCCCTCGGGGACCATTGCCGAGGGTCGTGACCTCGCACGCCGGCCCCCGGGGCCCTGACACGTCCTCGGCCCGTCTGGGGGGCAGAGCCCCGATGTGCCCGCCCTCGACGCAGCCGTGGCCGTGAACGCACTGGCCGTGGGGTCAGCGCGTGGCCTGCCCTGCCGCAGCCGGTGACCCTCTGCCTGTCCCCTCCCCCTCCCCCGGCCCCTCCCCCCGCAGGCCAGCCTTCCTGCCGGGCGCCAGCAAGGACGCACGCTCTGCCTTCGAGCGCCCGGGGCCCAAGCGGAAGCTGTACAGCGCGGTGCCCGGGAGGCTCTTCGTGGTCGTGAAGCCATACCAGCCGCAGGTGGACGGCGAGATCCCTCTTCACCGCGGCGACAGGGTCAAAGGTCAGTGTCGCCGGCGCCCTCGGCTCCCGGGGCAAGGTCGTCCGGCCGGGCCCCCTACGGAAAATACGGAGCCCCGGGAGGGAGGCAGATGGGGACACAGTGACACCCGACGGCCTTGGTGTCCTGTCTGCGTCGGGGACGGTAACACGTGCATCGGGCACGAAACGCCAACGCCGTTGGGGACGGTGCGGGGGAGGGGCGGGCGAGGGCGTGGGTGGCCCAGCAGCGCCTTCCCACCCGGGAACCCCGGGGGCCTCCAGCGAGGGGAGCCGGGCAGGTCCTCGAGCAGGTCGGGGTTTGGAGTCGGGGTGCAGCACGAGCCACCCCCGAACGGCGCTGGACGGTGGTCCGAGGGCCACGGGGAACCCGAGCGTCACGAGCCCCTCCCCCGCACGTGGCCGTGAGCCTCCGCCGGCCTCGTGGCGGGCTCTGTGCGTCCCCGTCACCTCCCATCGTCCCCGCGGCCTGTTTTCAAGTCCACGTTCTCTTCCCCCGGCACGCCCCGGGCGCCGTGAAGTCCGTCTCGGGACCTTTGATGTGCTCGGACCCCGGCTTGTCTGCACGTGTTTGTTTTTTTTTTAATTATTATTGTCCCATTTTATTCGCGCGGACTCCCGGTTACTCTGCCGAGGGCTTGCACTCACCGACAGCACGGGCCTGGGGCCGGGCACCGTCGTCCCCGGAACTCCCGGAGTCTGTCCTGTCGGGCCACCCCGGGCCCGGCTCCCCCAGCGTCCTTCCCTCTTCGGAACGGGCTCCCTCCCGCGGCCCCCGCGTGTCCGGCGACCTCCTGTTGCGTCTGGACCTCAGCGGGGGGTGGGGCGGGGAGACTGGCCTCTCTCTGTCGGGCTCCTGTCCCCCGCTTCGGCCGGTCGCCGGAGGGACCGCTCTGGGTTTGCACCGGCTCTGCGCCCGGGTGGTTGTGGGGTCGGTCGGAGATGTGGGGGCTGTGTTTTGCACCTCCTCTGGCTCTTTCCTTTGCCCCCCCCGGTCTCCCCGGGGGCCTGGTTCCTGTTTGGGACTCACCTGTTTGGGTCTTCGGGGTATGGAGACTGTGGATCTGTCTCCCAGGCCCCCCCACCTCCAGCCCTGCCCTGGGAGGCTCCGTTGTCCCGGCCACAGGCCGGAGAGAGGGCCCCCACACCATACAGCTGCCCGCCCGTCCACCAGGCCTGTCTGCTTGTCCCCACGTTCCAGCACCTTCCAGCATCTGCTGTCCTGTCCCACTCGGGTGTCATAGCTGCCTCTCGCGGTGCTGTCTAATGGGGTCCTTGGCCATCGCAAAGTCCCTGAACTGTCCCTGTGTAGTTTAATGCAAGTAATTTGGTAAATCTTAGAATCCTGGGGTCCTCAAATGATGCACCTGAAAATCCCGCTGACCCGCGCCCGTGGACTGTAACACCGGGACGCGTCGTGGGGCGAGCTTGTCTCCCCTGCACGCTCAGGAGTGTCCGGTGACCTCACAGGCGTCACGGCACAGCTGACGCAGGGCCCGAGCATGGGACGCGGCCTCCGCAGGCCAGCGCGGGGCGCGGGAGCTGGAGGCAGCGCCCCCCTCTCCCCCCCACCGCCGAGCCTGTCGCTCCAGCCCGCGCCCCTCGCCGGCCCACATCAGCCCCGCGCTGTTGGGCAGGGCCAGCTGCGTCCTGCGGGAGGCGCCCCGTTCTGAGGACGCTCCCGGGGCTCGCCGCCCCTAGGGCTCTTGGCGGGATAACCGTCGGGTGCTGGGAGGGAAGGAGGAGCCGCCACCGTGGCCTTGCACTCGGGGTGACGTGGGGATGCTACACAGACCAGGGCGGGGGAGGGGCCGCAGGCTGAGATGAGGACCCAGGGCTCAGACGGGGGGCCGGATCCCCGTGGGCGAGGGCGTGAGAGGGTCTGCCCTCACCCCGCGATCCCAGCAGCACCCACCCACCCGCCTCCCGGGGAGGTCGCCGCAGACTGGGGCCCAGGCCTCCGTGCGGGCGTGCGGGCATGCGGGGAGCCGGCCTGACGCCCCCAGAGAACAAGCGACAAGGTCAGGGTCAGTTCCGGGGCGCCACCTCAGAGGGCCCCGCCACAGGCCACCTGTCTGCAGAGCCCACCGACCGCCTGGGCCGTGCGCACGGCCGCCCTGGAGCCCTCACGCTGCTGGCCGGGCAGCTCCTGGGGACCCCAGCACCCCCTATAGAAATCCCGCATCCCCTACCCCCTAACCCCGGGGACCCACCGCAGGGGACAGGGCTTCTGCTCCCAAACCGAACTCGCCTCTTCTGAGGGGGACAGCCCGGGGGTCCTGCTGGTGGCCCCACAGCTCCTCTCTGGCCTCAGCTCTGCTCAGCCCTGTGAGGACGGCCCTGATGTTTACAGCAGGCGGTCGGAGCCCGTGTCCCCGGGGAAGCGCACCCCAGCGCCGCTCTCGTGAATGAGGGACGCCCGGGGACGGGGCACTGGCTCTGGTTCCCTGGGAAGCAAGGTTCCCGAGGCACGATTCACGCTGGCCCCGAGGCCTGGTCCCCTTGGGGTTCGGTGCAGATGGGGGGAGAGCTGGGGCCCTGGCGCCCCCCCCCCCGCCCACCGGAGGCTCGCTGCCTGGCGCTCAGCTCCGTCCTCGGTGATGCAGATGGGGCAGGCGTTAGGGCACCAAGCTTGTCCGCGGGGACGAACCACCCCGTGACAGTCCCTGCCCCGGCCTGCTCCCTTTCCCAGCGGATGGAGCCAGGCCGATGCATAGGGTCCCCAAGCCAGGCCGGCCTTGTCCGCAGCCCTCCACCTCCCTGCACCCACCTGTCCACTCCCTCCAGCCGGCCCCACACCGCCCCACCCTGCCCCCCGGTCTCGAGGGACAGTCGCGCACCCCGAGGCCTGTGCTGGATGCCCGTTCAGTGCAGAACTGGGGTGCGTTGTCCCCGGCCGCTGCGCCCCGTTCACAGTCACCCCGCGAGCCACAGTGCCGTCCCGCCTGGCGAGTGGGGAAACTGAGGCCCGGGGCGTCGGGCGTGTTCCCGAGCGGCACACGGGTGAGACGTGGCGGGTGCGTCCCCAGCACCTCGTCCTCCCCGGACCCCCTAAAGCAACAGGACAGCCGCCCGCACAGCAGAGAAAGGCCGTGTGGCCCCCTCTCCCCCAGCCCCCCTCCCCGCCCTCGCCATGGAGGGTGCTGCCTCCGGGGACCCATATCCCGACCCTCTGGGGAGTCGCAGCCACGTCCCGGTCAGCAGGTGGCAGTGAGCATACGGGGTTGGCACTGATTGCAGGAGGAGAGGCTGTGAGCAGATATGGCCGAACCGGCCGGCGGGGAGGTCACCGGTGACGTTTCTGTCATCGCTTCCGATTACCCGGCAGGGCCTGGGGAGCTGGCGTTTCCTGTTTCACTGACCTTCCCAAATCGCGGGTCCAGTTGGGGCGTCATCTGGTGTCGGAGGTCAACGCGGGGGATGGGAGGAAGCATACGGCCGCCCGGCCCCTTCTCCCGTCGTCCGCCGCGCAGTGGCCTGGCGACTTAAAGGAGATTAAGGGGCTCAGAGACAATATCGGTTTCCCCATCGCAGAGCCACATTCTGAGGGCGTTGGGGACACCCCCCAGCCCGGCACCAAGAGCCTGGAAATTGGACCCTCCCCACACCTCACTGCTCTGAGCTGGCCCTCGCGACCAGAATGTCTGTCCCGACCGCGCCTCGGGCAGCACACGCGGGGCCTTGGGATGCCCCCAGCCGCGTCTCCAGGCTGGCGCTGCTCACCCCTGACCCCAGCATTGTCTCGCTGTGGGCGTCCACTGGGGCCCCCCTGCTCACCCAGCATCAGCCCAGGAAGGGGCAGCCCAGTCGTGTGGGTGCGCGGGGACCCGGGTCTGTCCCACTGTGGATGTCTGGGTTGTCACCACGCTTTTCTCAGGGGGCTCTGGCGGACCCCCACCCCTGGCAAGACCCATGGGTGCTTCACCAACGCGTCAGTGCACCCGAGGGTGGGTGCCCTCGGTGCCGGCCGTGCATGGCCAGACACGTCTCTCGATCCAGCCCTTGTCACCGTGCATCCAGAGAGCCCGGCCCCTAAGCAGACAGCCGGTCTCTGTCCCCTGCCATCTGTGCTCTTTCTTCACACTGGGGACCCGGACACAAGGACCCTCTCCCCAGATCGCGTCATTCCTTCTCCCCTGTGGGACGGCCTGCCCACCCCCTCCTGCCCCCACCGAGCCACCCACGAGGTAACTGATGGTGGGGACTCTCCCGTCTCCGACGGGACAGCGAGAGGACGGACGCAGCGGCCACGTGACGCCTGGTGTCACAGCGATGACAGTACGTCCAGTGCTGCGTTCTGTCCCCAAGGCTAACAGGTGGAGGGGACCTGGGGACTGCAGTGCTGTGCCCTCGGCACTGTCCTCCCAAGGGACACTCTGCCAGGTCCCCTCGTCCACAGCCAGGAGGGCGTGGTCGGCCCTCGGCGCCGCTGGCTCTGCAGGCTTGGCCGACGCCGTGCGGGCCCCGCTCCCGTCGCCACCCCTCGCCCCCGCTCACCCCCAGGCCCCCCCAGCTGGGCCCCTGCCCGCTAACGCTGTCCTTCCTTGTCCTTGTCTCCAGTTCTGAGCATCGGCGAAGGGGGCTTCTGGGAAGGCAGCGCCCGCGGCCACATCGGCTGGTTCCCGGCCGAGTGCGTGGAGGAGGTGCAGTGCAAGCCCCGAGACAGCCAGGCAGGTAAGGCGGCCCCCCCGCTGCTCCGCCCGCCCCGCCCCGCCCCGCCGGGCGGCACCGTCGGCTGTGTGGCGCGTGGACAGGGCTGGCCGTGCGCTGGTGCAGAGCGCCCCGGGCCCCCTGGCACATCAGCCGCTCCGTCCACCCTCCAGGAAACGTGGGTCGGACGCCTGGCCGTCGGGGAGAGGGCTTAGAGGCTGACTCGACGCGTGGAGCCTCCGCGGTAAACCGGGGCTGCGCCCTACAGGAGGCGCCCCCAGAGGCCCTCCCGGGAAGGCGCGGTGACGTCCGCGGGGACGTCCGTCCGTCCGTGGCCGTGGGGTGTGCCGATGGCAGCTGCGCATCCACGAGGGCGAGCCGTGCCCACGGCCCTCAGCCCGCCCTCCACGGAGCCCTCGTGACGATGCCAGTGACGATGCCGCCGGGGAGGGCCCTGGCCACGTACCCGGTGGTGACAGAGACGCTGCTGAGTCTGAGGTCTGAGTTTCACGGTTCCACGCGCAGCCTCTTCACGTCGGTTTGGTTCACCTTCCCCGCCGTGGGGGGCCTGGGGCCGTCGCGGGCAGCGTTCTGCGCCCCGCGTCCGTGCGGCGTGCCCCGGCTCGCACCCCAGGGGTGACTGCGGTCCGGGCCGGCGTGCCCGCTGCTTCTCCAGACGCTCCCGCCCTGTCCCGAGCGGGCGTCCCGTCTGCCCGAGCCGCCGTGACGGGCACCGCCGACCATCACGGCTCATGGTTCCGGGGGCTGGAAGCCCCGGGCCAAGGTACTGTCAGGGCCGGGTTCCCCGTGAGGACGCTTTCTGGTTTGTAGGCTGCGCCTTCTCCCTCCTTGTGTCCGTCCTCACGTGCTGGAGAGCGAGCACGTTGGCGTCACCTCCTCTGATGAGGACACCGATCGGTTGCAAGGGTCCTGCCCTCCCGATCTCATCTCTCCCTGGTCCTCCCAAAGGCCCCACCCCACAGAGCATCCCACGGGCCGTCGGGGCACCCCCACTTGCATCTGGGGGACACAGACGCTCCGTCGCTAGCCAGGGCGCCCACGTCCCACCGTCTTCCCGCGGGGTCTGCTGTGTGAGTGTAGACGGTGCTTCTCTTGCTACCTTGGGGTCTGAGCTCCTTTTCTTAGGGTTTATCGGCCTCTTATTTGCACGTCTTCTTTCACCCGGCGCCGGTTCTGGTCCTTGGCCCGTTCTGCCTTAGGGTTCTGTCCGTTTCTTGTCGCGTCGTGGTCGCTCGTTGCACGTTCTGCAAGTAAGCCGTGCGTCGGTGAGTGACATCTGCCAACGTCTGTCCCCGGAGCGTGGCTGGCCGTTCCCCTGGGAGGCTGGACCCTCCCACGCAGCCCCGGGGAAGGGGCAGGCATGGCGTGGCGTGGCGTGGGGCCCCCTGCGGGTGGCGGTGCCAGCTCGACTCGCGTCCCTTCCCCTCTCCGCTGTGTCTAACGCGGGCGCTCCCGTCGGTGACGGTGGTGCTGGCTCCCCGCCTGACACGCGGAGCGGGAGAGCGCCTTCCAGGAGTGAGTGTGCGAGGCCAGCTTCCTCTGAGAGCCCTGCCCTTCCGCCCCGGGGCGGCTGACCGATGACCTCGCTTCACCCTGCTGGCCCAGTTACCTGCAGTCGCCGGTTAACCGAGGCGAGCCCAGAGTAAGCGCCCAGGTCTCCAGTGGCCGCGAGGATGAGCAGCCGGCGGGATGTCGCGGCCGTGGGCGCTGGGCGTGGGTGCCAGAGGCTCTGCGGGCCCCGTCCGTGCCCGTGAGGGGACAGAGTCCCGGAGACACCGCACAGCTGGTGCGGGGGGCTCAGCCTGCGCGTGCGGCCGGCACGGGCTGTGAGTTGAGTCTGGGTCACCGACCCCGGGACTCTCTGGGTTCCTGAGGCCACAGACTAGGGGGACCCAGCTCAGACAGACAGACAGACACCACGCAGAGAAGGCGACACCGGATGGGGGACAGCTACCGCGAAGCCGAGACTCTCGCCCACTCCGGCAACCAGGGAAGGGAGCACTCCCACGTGGGAGAAAGGGAAACTTCGCTTCGTGTGAAAATGTGCGTCTCCGGGCGAAACGCCTCTTCCTGAACGGCGGGCCTGCGGTCCCCCGCTCGGGCGGCGTCGGAAGGGGGAGCAGAGGCGGACGGGCTCCTGTCGGGGAGGGCGGGTGGCCCGAGAGGACCCAGCTCTCTCGGACCCTGATTCAGGGCTCAGGCCCCGTTTCTGGAGGAGGGACCCTGGCTCCGGGCGGGTGACGGCCAAACTCCTGGCTGGCGGCGGAGCCGGTGCGGAAAGCTGATCCCAGCCCTGCCCCAGGGCTGCGCCCTGTCCCGGCCCGGCTCAGGGGCCGCTCCGGTCATTGCCGCTCTTAACGGGAGGTGGCAAAGTCCCAGGGCTCCCTACGGCACTCCCGTCCCCCGGGAAGGGAATCAGTTGCTTATGTGAGTAAAAAGCCTGGAGGGCTGGCTTCAGGCATGGCTGGATCCAGGTGCTCAGTGTCCCCAGGGAGCTCTCTCTCCACCTGTAGAGGCTGACTCCTCCCTGGTGGCTTTATTCTCTGGCTTATGTCCTCCAAGGTGGTTCTTCCTGCCCATGTAGCAAATGTCTGGGTCGGCCCTGCCTGGGTTGCATTGAGCCAGGTACTAAGGGGTGGGTGTGCTTGAGACGTGTGGCCGGCCGGGCCCCGGGTGCAGGAGGACGGTCTGCCACGGACAGTCAGGAAGCCAGGCCAGCGGAGGGAGGGGCGCAGGGCCCCCCACCCCACAGTGGGCTGCAGTCACATGTCCCCTCAGTGCACACAGGCCTCAGCGTCGGGGCCTTTGGACAGAAGGGGCGGCCACCGCTGTGACCCGCGTTCAGCCAGCTCAGAGCGCTCCCCTGGGAGGCAGAGAAGGGGTGGCGCTGCCCCCCGTTTCTGGGCAGCTCTGCCCGGCGCCCTCGGGGTGAGGGCTCGTGGAGTCCTGCGTGAGGCGGACGTCCCAGCACTCACGCCGCGTGCGAAGCCTCTGGAAGCCCCTGGAGACACCACGGTGGGCGCGATCGGTTCCCAAACAGCACGTTTCTGTCTTGAGAACGTTGAGAACCGTGGGCGAGGGACTCTGTTAGCACGAGCGCAGTTTGAAACATTAGAAAGCAACGAAAGAGCCATCCTCCAGGGGAGGGACTCCCTGCCTGGCCGGGTCTGGTTCCGTCAGGAGGACTCAGTCCTCGGCGTCACTCTGGGACCCAGCCCCTTCCCCTCCCAGCGGCAGTGATGGCCGGCCTCAGGTTACCACGGCAACCCGGTGATGCTGGTCCACCCCACCCACCCTCCCTCCCTGCAGCTGCTACAGGACGTCACCTTGCCCCAGCGGTCCCTGTGGACCGGGCTTTGGGAGCAAGGGGAGCGGGTGTGGCTCGGACCCCCTCCCTCCCCCCCCCCCGGGGGTGCTGGGGACAGTCTTGCTCCCACACTGGGCGGACGGCCGTGGGCAGGCAGGAGCGTTGTCGTCGTCTGCCAGGGCTGCCGTGACCAAACGTGACAGCCCGGGGGCCGGAACCACAGACGGTGCCTCCGCAGTTCCAGGGGCTGACGCCCCACACCGAGCCGTCGGCGGGGCGGGTCCGGCCAGGCCTCTCGTCCCCGCCTGCGGACACCCGTCCCGTCCCTGCACCGCACACGGCCTCCTCTGCACACGTCTCTGATGTCCCCTTGTCTTCTTGTGAGGACACCGGTCCCTCAGGATTGCATGCCACCCTACGGCGTCGCCCAGGCCCCTCCCCAAAAGCCGTGGGCCTTCCCGTAGACGCCGTCCTGTCCCCTTCCTGCCACACGGCCCGTCCCCAGCGAGGCCATTCTGTTGTCGGAGGCAAGGGCAGTGACGCTGCCCTCTGTCCCGTGAGTGTCGCCTGGCCAGGCCACATGCTGACTCATCGGCAGCGTCTGGGTCAGCCTCAGGGCGTGTCCTCTGTACCAGAGGAGAGGCCAGAGCCCAAGTGTCATGCGCTGCTCGCCATGTGACCTTGGGCAGGCTGCTCGCCCTCCCTGAGCTGGTGGCCACTGCCTGCTCCATGGGGTGGCGATGGCAGCAGTGTGGGTACAGCAGGGCTGCTGCGAGGCGGGCGAACCCGCCACGGGAAACCCTCGGGGCGGGCAGGCCCTCAGACGTGCCCGCTGAACACTGGCTGTCGGTCACCCTGAGAGCCACATCTGCAGACAGCCACCGAACGGGGCAACCAGGCGGGACGCTGGGGTGTGGCCCTAAACACAGCCCACAGACAGTAGTGGCTCCACCCCCCACAAGGAGACCGGAAGGCTGGGCGACAGCTGGGCTGTCCATGTGACAGGCTTCCGGGCGGTGTGTCGGCTGAGCCGGGATCCGGAAAGCTGAGTGGGAGAGATTTAATCAGTGCGCGTGGCGTGAGCCAGCGGGGTCGAAGGCGAGGGCTGTCAGTCAGTGTGTAAATGCATTTTATTTACAAGGGGACTCTATCAGCGTGCACCGCCCTCCACGAGGCCAAGGACCAGGAAGATGCTGCAGCCAGCTCATGAGTGTCCCCACACCCAGCTCACGCGGGTGTCCCCGCAGCCAGCACGGTGCCTGGGCTGGAGGAGGTGCTGAGGAAGCATTTCCTGGACGGACAGGCGGAGAAAGGGATGCATGGGCGGTGGGTGATGGGAGGGTGTGAACGGGCGGGTGGGTGATGGGAGGGTGTGAACGGGCGGGTGGGTGATGGGAGGGTGTGAATGGGTGGCTGGCTGGCTGGCTGGCAGGCGGACAGATCCCGCCTGGTGGTGGCCGTAGACACCCATTCTGCGCTCATGCACAGCTCACCCCAAATCCGGCTGGGCGCTCCCTCCCACTGCGAACCTCTCGGCACTGCAGGGTGAGACGTCTTTAGAACCGCAGCTTGTGAACAGCGGGGAGACGGGGGTATAATAAGACCTGAGATAATGCCACCGTCGTTGGCATCCAGGTCAGGATGTCACTGGGCCATCGGCCCTTGGACTTGTCCTCTCGGTCAGTGCAGGTGACAGGGGCCTCAGACTCCGCCTGCCTGCCGCGCCCTCCTACTCCCAGAGGCCTCCCCCCGCCCTGCAGAGCTAGAGTAATAGTGGCCAGGGCGAGCGCGTCCTGCCTGGGGAATTGGCTGACCTGTCCCCCGCACCCACACCACGTGTGGCTTGGACTCTGGGGTCCCCGAAGACAGACGTGGCTGTGCCCTGTGAGACGTGGAACAAACGAGCTGTTCCCAGTGCGTGCAGGTGGCCACCGACCTGCTGCCTGTCACACCAGTGAGACCTGACCTGAGGCCTCTTTCTCAGTGCCGGGGCACCCCGTTTGGGGACAGCAAGCCAGGACCAGGAGCCCTCCTCCCCTTACTGTGCACGGGCGGGAGCGGAGGGCCACCCCGCAGAGCGTGCTGTGGCTCATTTTGGAACACGAAAGTCGTCATATGGCGCTCTGTCACCGAGTTGAGATGTTGTTTTTGGCTGCTCTGAAATAGACGATAGGAAACAGATCCGGGGTAATGAATAAACATTGGCTTATGGGGCCACATGGCGGGCGCGATGACATGGCACACTGGCAGCTAACTCCGAGGCGGGCGTCGGAGGGCCCGGGTCCTGCCCCAGCGGCCTGGTACAGCCAAGGACAGCGTCTGGGAGGGCGCGCTTGTCCCCCGTGCCCAGCCTGTCCGGGGCTGCGGGGCTGCGGGGCTGCGGGAGCTGGGGCGAGGAGAACCGGCCTGGGAACCCGAGGACACTGGGCAGGAAGGGGCGGGAACGAAACTCGGGCAAAGGGGGCGGGGACACCTGGAGGAAGAGGCGGGGACATGACAGGAAGGGGCGGAGACACGGTCCGAGATGGGGCGGGGACACTGGGCGGAAGGGA